>CAIGRB010174788.1:9305-24023 GCA_903798255.1 Fraxinus quadrangulata
TATATATATATATAGCTAGCTAGGAATGAGAAACGTGAAGAACGAATTAAGTTGGAGTCCACGTGTAAAATGCACTACTCAAATTGAGTAATGCTATTTAACCCCACTAAAATTATAACCTCAATTAATGTTGTGCTAACATTGACATTAAACGATAAGTAGAATTAAATGTTCTACTTAATTCCACATTTTATTGACCTACCACATAAACTATGATTATAACCCTAATGGGGCTAAATAGTATTATTCAAATTGAGTGATGCTATTAGCCCCACTGGTATCATAACATGAGCCTATGCGGTGCTAATGTGGCATTAAGCCCATGTTTGGTACACATTTTTCATAATATATTTTTTCAAAACTCATTTTCAACTACATATTTTTCAATAAAATTATATTTTTTATCATATCAATAACTTTTTCTTACTTTTTAATCACATATTTCACATCATATCACTATTTAAAATATATTCTTTCCTCAATAATATCCATCAAATACACCCTAAATAATAAATGAAATTAAATTGGTCCTTTAATTCCACATTTCATTTAGCCTATTATCTAACACCACATAGATTATGTTATAATCTCACTAGGGTTATAACCACGGTTTATGTGGTGTTAATGTGACATTAAATGATAAATGAGATTAAATAGATCATTTAATTTTACCTTTCATTTAGCTTAACAAAACATAAATTGATGTTATAATCCCAATGAAGCAAAATAACATTATTATTTGAGATTAATACTATTTAGCCCTACTGTAGTTATAGTCTTAATCTATGTGGTACTAATATCACATTAAATGATAAATGGAATTAAATGGATATTTAATTCCACTTTCCATTTATTATTTAGCATATCATTAACACCACATAGACTGTGGTTATAACTACAATGGGGCTAAATAGATTAATGCTATTTCACCTCACCGATGTTGTCTATGTGTGCTAATGTGACATTAATGATAAATAAAATTAAATGAATAATTTAATTTTACTTTTTATTTAGTCTATAACCTAACACCACATAAATTAAGGTTATAACCACATGTGGGGTTAAATATCATTATTTTTAAATCAAATGGGTAATTTAATTTCACATCTCATTTAGCATATCACTTAACACTACATAAATTGAGATTTTAACTCCCGTGGGGTTAAAAGGCATTATGCTTGACGAATAATGATTTTTAACCTCTCTAGGGCTACAACATAGTCTCTGTGGTGCTATGTAGTATTAAGCTCATGTGTTGGCCCCCATTAATTTATAATATATTTCTCTCTCTTCTTTTTAATAACACATTTTTCAATAAAATAATATTATATATAAAACAAAAAAAATTCCTTATTTTTCAACCATACATTCTACAAAAAAAAAAAATACTATTTTAATAATTATAATATCAAATGATAAGGGCGAGACTAAATGATAAATGGAATTAAATGCCTGTCACCTAATATCACATAGATTGGATTATAACCCCAATGAGGCTAAATATCATTAGTTTCAAAGAGTAATGCTATTTAGTCCCATCGGGATTATAACCTCACTCTATGTGATACTAATGTGACATTGCCATTTAATTCCAAATTTCATTTAATCTATCACTTAGCAGCACATAGACTATGGTTATAATTTAAGTGGGACTAAATAATATTATTTTTCAAGATTAATGCTAGTTAACCTTACGGGGCTATAGCTCAGTATATGTGGTGCGAATATGGTATTAAATAATAAATGGTATTAAATAGATCACTTAATTTTACTTTTCGTTTAACCTATCACCTAATACCATATAAATTGGGGTTATAACTCTAGTAGGACTAAATATCATTAATCTCGAATAATAATGTTATTTAGCCCCGCTGGGTTATAATTCCAGTTTATGTGATGCTAATATGACATTAAATAATAAATTAAATTAAATTGGTCATTTAATTCTACATTTTATTTAGTCTACCATCTAATATCACATACATTGAGGTTATAACCCAGTGCGACTAAATAATATTACTCTTTGAGATTAATGCTATTTAACCCCGACTGTACTTATAAATCCAGTCTATATGGTGTTAATATGACATTAAATGATAAATAAAATTACATGGATCATTTAAGTCCTCCTTTTAATTAGCCGATCATTTAACACCACATAGATTGAGCTATAACCCTAATGGGGGTTAAATAGCATTATTTAACAAGATTTCAAGGAAGCCTCATTATTGCTATTGGAATTCAAAAATGACCAAATTATTTCAACAATTATTTTAAGCAAACTATACTATTTGCTAAAATTACGTTACTCTCCATTAAAGACGTTTGTACTATAATTTTGAAACTATAAATGCTATGCAAATTTTAATAAATAAAAATGTATCCTAATTTATTAAACAATTAATTAGTGGACTCTAGTGAGACGTAAGTTGTTGACCCCACTTTATACACGCATATGCGGGTAACAAATGCCTAACTCACTTGCGTCAATGTAAGCTAATTTCAACATACTTGTACATATCACTAGTCAACGAGATGTTTCAGTTTGGGCGTAGGAGAAGTTCTACGAAAGGAGACAAAAATGT
Source organism: Fraxinus quadrangulata (assembly GCA_903798255.1). Classification (NCBI taxonomy): domain Eukaryota; kingdom Viridiplantae; phylum Streptophyta; class Magnoliopsida; order Lamiales; family Oleaceae; genus Fraxinus; species Fraxinus quadrangulata. The sequence continues at coordinate 11,891 of CAIGRB010174788.1, forward strand.
TCGGATGCCGATGACATAAATGAATGAGATTGTATAATAAAGAACAATCAAAGGTAACCAAATCCAATGCTAAACATTCAACTGAAGCAATATAAGAGCAATAGAGAGAGAGAGAGAGAGAGGGAGAGAGAGTAAAATATAGCCTCAAATATATAAAGTTGCATTGGTCTTCAAATGGTACAAGAGAGAGTATTTATAGTATTACAAATGAAGTGATATCCATTGATTGAAGAAATACGTGGCTTCATCTCCTTGGTCGTAGCGTCCCATCATTGATATCAATCTGACTTTCTTAGCTTGTGGCACTTGAAATGGAGAGCCATCACATATCTTAGGCTAACAAGATCTGACATGTCTCTCATTACAAAGGTCACATCAATCATTCGAATAAGATTTTATCTACGGGAGATCTTTGGAGGAGGTGTCACTCCATTTCAAAAGTGGGTTACGAATTGAGCCTTTGAATTGCTACCACTATTGTTTTAGTATGATGGGTTTCAGTGGAAGGGCTTTAGTAACTCTTTATTTTATCACTTTACTTCGGTAATTAGATTCGACCATAGAGTAGGCTTCGATCAATAGAGCTTTTGTTTAATCTTAAGCTTTATTTTATGATTTTTGACTTTAATCAAACATTGATGACATTGGTTGTGGACCATAGGGCTTCATACTCGAATAAGCTCTACGTGAGATGTCACGTAGGCTTTATCTGGAGTCTCAGTGGCGAGGCGTAACATAAATTAGTACTATATGACTCCTGGGGAGCCCATGCCGCCTTCGTAGAAGGTCTATCTTCTTTCGTCAAAGGATGGAAGGAATCCTGATTCTGGGTGGAGGATATATGGCAAATTGTTGAGGAAGATAAAGTCCCAACCGTTACTGTGTTGACCCAATATTCCAAAGCCCGTGAATAGCTATCCTTTGAACTTGTCCTTCATTTTAGCAACTATTTTCTGATGTTGTTTGTCTTGTAGGTTCTTCATACCGGTTCGAAATATCCCAAGTGAAGTAGGATGTTATCAAGGACATCTACAAGTGTCCTAAAAGGTCATGCCACTTCGATTGCCTCATCGATCGGAACGATTTTTTTTTCAGGACTTTTGATTGATGGCTTCCAAAGGTATATGTCGAAGTCCTTTATTTCTGTCATTCTCATACAATCTAGATTAACATTGTACTGTTCTTTTTGTAGAAAATTTTGATAAGAAGAAGTAACCAATCCCTGACATTGCTTTTACCTTGAGGGCTATTTCTATAATCAACTCTAGGGCTCTAAACCCCTCGTTTGGTAATGCCAAGCACATTAAAAGGAAAGTTGGAGCACCTAAGAAGGATCATGCTGAGAAGGGAGATGACGAATTGTCCCCAAAGAAAGGGAAAGAAAAATTGAAGGAGAAGATGATGACTTTTTTCTTGATCAACTCTTATGCTAGGAAATTTGGCACATCTGGTGCCACCATTGCTCAACTACCTCCACCTCCACCTCCACATGCCAAGTTGAAGCAGTCATCTTTTTCTAAACTGAAGGCTTAGAGGACCAGTGAGGCTAGTGAGAAGGCTACTAGAAAGGCGAAGCATGTCTCCAAGGTAGTTGAGAAGACTCTTGCTATGAGGACTTCCGGGAATTTAGGGAAGTTTTAGATGGGGAAAGATGAAAAAATTGCCCTTGCAGTATTGTACATGCTTCCAGTTGAAGTCCAAGCTTCTTCTAAAAATTTCTACAAGTTCTGGACTAAGATGTGGTAGAATTATGTGTCCACTTATGATATTATGGACCTCACAGTGACCCTAGTAAGCCAAAGTGTTAGGGCTCTTGGGGCCAACCTCGAATGCCAAGCTATATTAAAGGACATTCAGAGGCGCAATGGGGAGTCGGTTGAAAAGTTGGCCAGGCTGAAAAAGAAGCTAAAAAGGTGAAGGCTGAAGCTAAAGCCCTTAAGGTTCAGTATGCTGAAGAGGCAGTGAAGCTGGATTTTACCTTCGTAAAAATGATACCCAGTACGAAGTGGCTTATTTGACAAAGAAGGAAATTTTTTTTGAGTAAGATAGGTATTAAGGCCTTGGATGCGGCCACTTTGGAGAATACTAGTTTGAAGGACGAAGTTGGGTAGTTAGAGTCCCAAGTATCTTGGTACACTAAGTAGGTAGAGCAGGCTAAAGCCGTTGCTCAAGGCAGGGGAGAAGGCATTGAAAAACTACATCGCTAACTTCTATCTGACTGAAGAGTAGCAGCGTTTCACTGCCTACTAGAGGAAGTTTAGCTATGTTAAGGTGTTAAAAAGGGTGGGAAAACTTTACTCGGAGTTGGATACTTTCGACCTAAGGGCAAAGTTCTTGGAGAAAGAGTCTCGGACCCCATCTGATGATACAGCAAACGAGGCAGATGGCGAAGAAGAAGCTAACCAAGAGAAAGCTCTTGTGGCTGAAACTTCCAACCAAGAAACCCTTGCTATTGATGCTTCTAATGTCAAAACAGTAGACTCTGTGGCACTTCCAGTCTAGTTTAGGATTTTAATTTGATTATGTAATGCCTGAGGGCCTCCAATGTACCTTACTTTGCTTATAATGAACTTTTTTTGTCATATATTTGTGTTGTCTTAAATTTTTGTAAAGTATAACTATTTTGCCAATTTTGTATCTTACCATAACCTTGCTTAATATACTTAGTACTTAATTAAAATAAGATGTATTAAACCTTGGCATATAACAGAACCTCCATTTTAATTTGAACTTCCGTAAAAAGGGAACTATTTTAGAAACCTTTACCCTTTGTTTGAAGCTTAAGAACTTGTGTATTTTTTAATTTCGAGGGCTTCTCTGCAAGGTGGATGATTAATTTATATAGGTCTTTTCCCATTACATTTAGCTTCGTCATGGGATTCAAACGATGTACACTTAGGAGAAATGTGAAGTGGTATCCTTTTAGACCCACCACTTATTCGAAGCACCCACACTTCCTTGCATGATAGATGATTCATCTAAACAAGGGCTTTTTCCCTAATGTAGCTTCGTCATGGGAGGCATGTGATGTACGCTTAAGAGAAATATGAGGTGGTATCCTTATGGACCCACCTCTTCTTTGAAATGCTCACGCTTTCCTATATAATAATTGGTTCATCAATATAAGTTCTTCTCCTATGACATTCAACTTTGTCATGGGAGACATGTAATGTACGCTTCGGAGAGATCTAAGTTAGTATCATTTCGAACCCACCTCTTCTCCTAAGTCTACATGGTGGATAGTTCATCCACGCAAGGGCTTCTCTTATGATGTTCAGCTTTTTCATGGGAGGCATGTGATGTACGCTTAGGAGAAATATTAGGTGGTATCCTTTTGGAAAACTTTTTCTCTGAAACTCATGCTTCCTTACATGGTGAATGATTCATCCATACAAGAACTCCTCCCGTGACGTTTAGGTTCTTCATGGGAGGTATGTGATACACGCTTAGGAAATATTTGTGATAGTATGGACCCACCCCTTCTCCAAACCTCCTACGCTTTCCTGTATGATGGATGGTTCATCCATTTAAGAGCTTATCTCATGATTTTCAGCTTCGTCATAGAATGAATGTTGCTAAGAAAATTCGTTGGGCAAAGCGCACTTTATTGAATTAGTGAAAAATTTACATAAGATGGGAAAGTTCTTCTAGCTAAACAGAACGTGTTTATTGGTAATATCTTTTTAGGTGTTCTACATTCCATATATGAAGTTGTACCCTCCCATTCAAGTCTTCTATACTACAAGTGTTAGGTCTTAGTCTTTCTTTGATACGATATAGGCCTTCCCAATTGGGACCCAACGTGCGTATTCCTGGCTCCTTTGAGGAGAGAAAAGCTCTCTACACTACCAGATCATTTATACGAAAAGACTTTTTCTTCACTTTTGCGAATCATTTTTCTCTGAAAGGTGGAAAATTTCATTTGAGATTTGTTCATCCTTTCATCAAGGAAGTTAAGCTCACATCTTTTTAACTCATCGTTAGGTATTTCATTGAACTACAATCGAAAGTAATCCAACTTCCATCTGGCTCATTCTCCGGTGGCAATTCAACTTGTGTCCTAGATGGCCCACAACACCTGAGGTAGCTCATCAACCCATGCTCTCTTGAAAGCATCGAGTTTCCTTTCAAAGTGTAATTGATGGTTTTGTTGGTAGCTTCTACCTGACCATTTGCTTGGGATGGTGAGGTGTAGAGCGGTGCTTCTTGATCCAAAGTTCTTCACATAGGTCCATGATATCCTTTTTGTCAAATTATCGCCCTTTGTTTGATATGATCGAATGTGAAATACCAAGTCAGTATATGATATTCTTCCACAAGAATTTGGAAGTATTAACTTATGTGATTTTAGCCAGAGGCTCAACTTCCACCCATTAGTGAAGTAGTCAATGGCAATGATAAAAAACTTGCACTACCTCTTTCTTTGGGTAGGGGGCCTATGAGGTCAATTTTTTATTTGGCAAATGGCCAAAGGTTGGATACTACTATTAGCTCTTAAGATGGTTACCTTTGAATGGTAAAGAAACATTGACATTTATCATAATTTTAATGTAGGCCAGTAGTATCCTTGCCTTAGCACCTTTTATGCCAATACGGGTCCTCCAGTGTAATTACTGCAAACATTTTCATGGATTTCAAATAGGACGAATGTAGCCTCTTCCCCTCTCGTGCATTGAATGAGTGTCCCTTGTAGAGCACATCATCTTGAAAAACAAAATGTACAATCCTTCTAAGCTTTTTATCTAATTCCTTGTCATCAGAAAGGACTTGGTCCTTAAGAAAAGTTATTATGGGTTGCATCCACGAGGGTGTCCCTTTTTCCTCCTTAACAGTAGAGAGATTAATGAGGTGCTCAATAGGCACCAACATCAGTAGTTTAGAATCTATACTACTAAGTAGTTTTGATATAGCGTCGACATGTACATTTTCCTTGCATGGGATTTGTGTCAATTCAAACTTTTTGAAAGATGGGAAAATGTCTATGACTAGTTTGATGTATGCCGCCATACTCTTATCCCTTGCATGGAAGCTACCATTGACTTGGCTAACCACTATCTGGGAATCGCTGCTAACAAGTAATCTCTTCACCTGCATCTACTTAGCCAATCTAAGGTTAGCTAGGAGGGCCTTATATTCTGCCATATTGTTGATAGATTAAATATGAACTTCACTGCTTAGTTAAATTTGTAACCTTCTGGATTGATCAGAATCACATCTACTCCTGAGCATATCTCTCCAAAGGAACCATCTATAAACGAGTTCCATGTAGGAGGCCCAATTGGTTCCATATTTTCCTCCATTTCAAGGACGTGGGCAAATTTTGCCACGAAGTTCTTGCTTTGAAAACAATATCAAACTCAATGAACGCCACAGTTAACTTCATCAATCTTCTCGAGGCATCAAGCTTCCGGAACACTTTTTTAAGTGGGAAGTTGGTTAGTACATGTATGCTATGAGCTTGGAAGTAGGGCCACAAGAAGTCGTGACCAAGGATAAGACGAGCTTCTTCATATCCGAGTAGCGATTTTCGCTTGCGAAAGGGGTCTTGCCATATGTTAAACAGACAGCTGGTGGTTGCCTTCTTCTCTTACAAGAACAAAGCTAATGGCCTCATCTGATACAGCTAAATAAAGTTGTAGACGCTAGTTAGATTGTGGCTTGGAGAAAATGGGAGCCTGTCCTAAGGACTTATTCAGCCTCTAGAAGACCTCTTCACACTCTTAGGTCCATTAGAACTTCTGTCTTCACTTAAGGACTAAAGGGAAACACTTATTAGTTGCTTTCGATACAAACAGACTAAGGTGCCACATGCTTAGTAAGGCTTTATACCTTTTTCGATTTTTGTAGAGAACTCATTTCTATTAAAGCCTTTATCTTTTCCGAGTTAGCTTCTTTGCCTTTTTGATTGACTATGTAGCCTAGGAATTTTCTAAAGGCGACACTAAATGCGCATTTCAAGTTCTTTACAAGCAAGCCATCCATATAGACCTCCATGGTCTTGCCAATAAGGTCTGCAAATATCTTGTTCATAAGTTTTTGATAAGTTGCCCAAACATTTTTCAACACGAAGGGCATTAATTTGTAGCAATAGAGACCTCTATCTGTTATGAACGAAGTGTGTTCCTCATTCGGGGGTGCATGGGGACTTAATTGTACCTGAAACATGCATCCATGAAGCTCAATAACTTGTGCCCCATAGTAGAGTCCACCAGTTTATCTATCATTGGGGAGAAGTTGTCCTTTGGGTAGGCGTCGTTGAGATTGAAAAAGTCTATACTGATTCTTTACTAGTATAGGGTTGGAGATCCACTTAGGGTAAGTGGCCTCCATGATGAAGCCAATGCTTATCAGCATCTACACTTCTTCCTTTAGAGGTTCATACTTTTTCAAGTTTAGAGCTCTCATTTTTTTGCCTATACGGGGCAATGTTAGGTTAATTTTTAGGTGGTGATAACTAATTTTTGGATCTATACCCACCATATCCTCATGCCTCCAAGCAAAGACATCCAATTCAAACTTTCCCAAGAATCATTTCAACTTCTCTTTAGCCTCGGTTTGTAGGTCATTTCCTACATGTAATACCTTGGTAAGATCCTCGAGATCTATCGAGAAGCTCTCTAGCTCCTCGATAGGATTTGTCTATGAGTTGGAGTCAATAGTACAGGGATCCGCTCGTTAAATATAGCCTCATCTTCAGAGATTCTCTATTGTTCAAGAGCATCCAATATTTCAATGTCTTTCCCTTGTTCAAAGTTCTATCCTTCTTCAAGCCCATCTAACATTTTAGCATCTACCAGTATCACGTTGATATCTCGGGGGCCTTAGTTTCTTGATGGAGTTCAGCTAGCATTCTTTTTCTCTTTATTTGATCACATCTAACAGTAGCTATCCCATGCTCAGTAAGCAATATTTTTAGGGCGGACTTTCCTAATACCCTGTGGTAGGTAGATTGGTTATCCACTATAAAAAATTTAATGAAATTGAGGACGGTTTGAGGAGGTATGCCCATTTCTATTCCAAGGGTGATTTTTCTTTGGGATGATATTCACGGTGAAACTGTATAGGAGAGAATTCATAGGGATTAATTCATGGTCCACAATCATCTTATCAAAGGTGACTTCATACAAAATGATTACGGAGCTGTTGTTGTTTACTAGCATTCGCTTTCTTTACTACAAGGGTATCACAATTGAGGTAGTGTACACCTGTGGTATCCTCTTGGGTAAAGGTGATAGACAGAAGTTGCTTTCCTCCTTGGGAATTGCTGTTGACTATGTAACTAGTCATTGGGGATGGGGCGGGTCTTTCACCTATTTTGCATAGTTTATTTGGGCGTTCCTAGTTTCACCTCCAACATAGAGACCCCCAAATATCATGGCTATTTCATGAATGAGTACATTACCTATATCTGTTGTGGGTACCCTCCGTTGCCTTTATGTTTCCCTGAGCATTCTCTATTGCTCTCTTCCTTTGTTGTGGAGAAGTTTCTCGACAAGATTATCTCACCTCTTCACACTTAGTTTGTTTAGTTTGTCTAGGTGGGAGCGGATCCCCTTGAGAGACGATCGTCTTCGATTAACTCAGGGATTGATCTTATTCGGGTGTTGGGACGATGTCCCTACAATCTATCTTGTTGTGACTATTGGAGTGATGATAGGTGTAGTCGATGGATACATCAGACCTCTTTTTATGTTTGGCACCTCGGCCTCTTCCCCGGTCCACTACTTTGATCCTGCTGTCGCATATTGGCAATATGATCTAGGTCCTCATAGGCCAATGTAGGGACTGCATTTAGTATAGTTGTGGCAAGTGCTTGGCTTAAAGTGGTGGTGACTGTATGGCTGGCAAGGTTCCATTGGTTGTCCATTAGATAGGAGGCGGGCTCTCTCCCTCGTTACCTTTGATGGGGGTGGAAAAATCTTGTTGGCATTGTTACAGTGATTGATCAACTTTTCATTAATGATCTGTCACCTCATCATCTCTTGTAAATCATCGTAATTGGAAGGATCGTAATTCTGCACATCTCTCCAAAAGAAGGTATTAATGTCAAGTCCTTCTCTTAGGGCTGATAGTACCTCTCTATCTATGGCTTGCATGTAGTATGTCATTTCATTGGTAAAACTTTTCAACATCTCACTTGGTGCTGTCTCATGTCTTAGTTGGGGTTCTCACCTTCTTTACTAGTTGTAAATTGCTTCAAGAAGGATTTTTTGAAGTCCGACCAGCTTCTAATACTTATAGTACTCTACTATACCAGATTTTGACGATAGGGAAGGCACCTCTCAGACTTATATAGGTCTTATAGCTAATAAAGTGCTTTGTTGGATCACCTCTTCCATCATACTTGGGATCTTTGGGGGCACAAAGTGACTTGGAAATGGAGTATTCCTTAATCCCTACGAGAATGGTAGCTTGTCATAATCATTATCAAGGTCACAAGACCTTTGTGATTCATTTGATTCCTCATCTTCCACTGCCTGATATTTGGGAGGCAATTGAGATGGACCTGCTTGATTTCTCATATATTTCTCCTTCCTATGATGCCTATTTCTAGGAAGAGGATTTCATGGAGCATGACCTTACCTATTCTCATGAGACCTCGCAAAGGAATGTGGTGGTTGAGGCCTATTTTTAGGCGCTAGGGATGGCTGGAATGGTCTATTCTAGGTCACACTAGGTTGAGCTTATCAAACATACTAACAGACCTTTGGGGTCTGTATTCTGGTTTGAATGCAGGAAGAAAATCATCATCCATGTTGAATTCGACCTCGGTAGTTAGGCTAGGGGCATAATTCAATGAGGTGTTCACTCCAATTTTCCTTTCTAAGGGGCTATCATCCCTTGCATATTGATAGGATGAAGCTCTTTGGCTCTGGACCTTATTCTCTTAGAAGTAATACTCTTCTTGGAGAGTATAGAGGGGAATCTCATTTTCTTCCATAGGAATTTGGACAAGTTCAAACTTATCGATGTAATGAAGTAGTTTTATGGAATCTATGAGGTGTGTAGCCAATCATAGACTCGTCATTAATGCTTCGTACTCAACTATATTGTTGGTTGCTATAAATGTGAACCTTTATACACAATTCAATTTATGCAATTTCGAGCTTGTTAATATTATACCTGCTCTTGAGCTAGTATCTCCCGACGATCCATCCATAGATAAATTCCACATTCCATGTTCAAGGTTCCACCTGTGGGATTGGAACATCTGATAACTTCGTAATAAAATTAGCTAAGGCGTGTACTTTAATAGTAGATTGTCCTTTATATCTAATCTAAAAATGCCCCAACTCTACTGCCCATTTCATTAGCCTTCTTGACTCATCAGGTTGTTACGATACTTGTTTGAGTGGAAAATTTGTTAATACTTTAATACTATGATTCTGGAAATAGGGTCGCAACTTACGCGATGCCATAATTAAGGCAAGAGCTAGCTTTTCCATATTTAGATACCTCGTCTTTGCTCCTTGAAGGGGCTTTACTCACATAGTAGATTGGTAATTGATGTTGCCCTTCCTCTTTTACTAGTACCGAGCTGAATGCCACCTAGGATGCTGCTAAGTACAGCTTTTTCCCATTTTTGGGTTTAGCTTATAGGGATACTCTCCCTAGGCGATCCTTTAGAGCTTGACATGCTTGTTTGCATTCCCTGCTCTACTCGATATTTTTTCTTCCTTTCAACACTTGGAAGAAAGATGAACATTTGTCTATTGCTCGAGATACAAACCTACTTAGGGCGGCAACTCTTACTCTTAGGCTTTGTACTTTTTTTGTTTAAATGGGGTTCATATTTTTATGAGAGCTTGAATTTATAGGGGTTCAATTCAATATCTTGCTAATTAACTATGTAAGTAAGGAAATTTTTTCGATTTTACTCCAAATGTACACTTTCGCAGATTGAGTTTCATCATATACTTTCATAATTCAATGAAAGCTTTTTCCAAGTGTTTTAAGTTGTCTTCAACTTGAAGGCTTTTTACAAGCATATCATCAATGTATACCTCCATCATTTCTTCGATTTAGTTTGTGAACATTTTGTTCACTAATCTTTGATACGTAGCCCTTGCATTTTTTTGAGCCCAAACGACATTGCATTGTAACTGTATAGTCCCAACCTGTCATGAATGCAGTATATTCCTTATCTGGCCCATACATAGGGATTTGGTTATACGCTGAATATATATCCACGAAACTTAATAAATCGTGTCCCGCAATAGTATCACAAGCTATCAATTATGGAGAATGGGAAGCTATCTTTTGTACAAGCTTTATTCAAGTTCGTAAAGTCTTAGCAAGTTTACCATTTTCCGTTCTCTTTGGTACTATGACCATATTGCATACCCAAACTGGCTAGCGAGTTTCGCGAATAAAGTCATTTTTCAATAGCTTATATACCTTAATTTTTAGTGTCTCATATTTGTTTACGAACATTGGCCGGCACTTTTGTATTTAGGCTTGATCTTAGAATCGAGTTTTAAGGCGTGACAGGCAACTTTGGGATTGATCCATATCATGTTCGCATGTTTCTAGTGAACACATCTGGATCAAGGCTAGAAAGTTTTTTAGCAAGCCTTTCATTGGTTTGCTCAACTTCTTGCCTATTTTGAGAGCTTTTGTCAAATCTTCTGAGCTAACGAAAAAGCTTTCTAGCTTTTTGACCACTGTTTCTTTTGATGTGCACTCAATTATGTGGGGGTGGATAGAGTCATTAATTTCTAATTTATCCCGTTTTACTTGTTTCAACTATAGCAAAAATATTTCTAAGGGCTCTCGGGCCTCCTTTTTCGTTGTTTTTATAGTTCTTATAGAAGATTCCTTGGTTATACTTTAAAGAAATTTTGTCTTTATTAGTGAAATATCTCATATGCAAATGACAGAGAGAAATGATTATGTTCGCCTACCTCAAGGTAGGTTGTCCAAAGATTTGGTTGTATGTGGATTGATATCAAAAATTATATATCCTTGGTAGGCCTATGACTCTTTCTTATCTTCACTAATAGAGTAGCGTGTCTGCAAATGACTTTGCTTCTTTCGGTGTAGTCGTAAGGACCCGACATAGGAATTCGAGGGTTACTCTTTCATATGTGGTCGAATGCTCCATCATATAGCACATTGTTTATCCTTTCATTATCTAAGAGTATGCGATGAAAATATTTAATCTCTAATACTGCATGGATCGTGACTACCTCATCATCAACGCCTGAAATTTCAATTCTAAATTCGATAGATGTGATTGAAGAGATTAAGGATTGTGTGCTCCTTGTGAGTTTACTTTTTCCTATATGCCTATCTTCTAGGTTCTATATCTTCGTACATAGGACAATGCATTGTCATTAATGATTTTAGATCTTCAGCCATTTTTCGAATGTTTTTCACTGTCGAATTTACTCGTGTATTAGCCGGAACATTGTTGCTTTCTGAATTCTTATTACTCGATGGTATAGCTAATGGTTAATTTCTTTGTTTTGTTTAATTTCCTTTGATTTCAGATATTTCTCAACTAGAGTGTGAAAATTTGTGATTTACTTTGTTCAAGTTCCCACAGACAGTACCAATTTATTGATGATACAAATCAGATCAATAAATTTTACTCACCCTAGCTACAATTTTCACTTCCTAAATTGTCTAATTTGGATGCTCAAACAGGAGCAAGAAGTAAGATAGTTATTTGATACAGATATTTGAATTGCGTGCATTCTTCTTCAAATAGGTGGAGTATTTATAATTTGTCCTTCAAGATTTGGGATAATTTGGTCATTTCGGGAGAATGACAATGCGACTTCTTATTGGCTATCTTCTATCTGATCCGGTTAAGACTCAGGCTTTATTTACTTATCCATGTGCCATTTATTGACAGTTTGTAGCCAACTTGGATGCGAAAAACGGATAGGTAAGCCTTCTGCTTCTTCATTCCCTTCATGTGTCGCTTTATACCTCGCCAAAAGGACAACTCTTACGAGATATAGTCCTTGGTTCAACACGTACCAATTATGTGAAAATGGAACAAGAATACTAGCCCGAAATGATGTAACATGTTATTTTTTTGCATGGATTTTTGCCTTAAATTGGTCTTACCAGTACATGAAGCCCTAATCACGGGAAATTTTCAACTATGTTTCTTGCGAAAAAC
>CAIGRB010174788.1:24850-39416 GCA_903798255.1 Fraxinus quadrangulata
TAGACTTGCAAGCAATGTGAAATTACGAGGTTCGACCCAAACTGTTCCTAGAAGGGAGGGGGGTGAATGTGTGATTCTGTGGAATTAATAATTAATAATTAAATAGCAACAAGTTATTTTTAATTATTTTTAGTTGATTAATCAAACATTCCAGTTTTTCTATGTTGAATTACCACAGTTATGTGAAAACAGTAAGAACACACATAATGATCGTGGAGAAACCCAACTGGGTAAAAACTACGGGCACTTTACAGTTAAAAATTCACTATAAGCGAATATTGAACTTACAGTTCGCTAGATACGACTACCACTAGTACTTTCTGATCTTTTGACTACAATTCTCATGACCATCCATCATTGCGTGCTCCGACATCAACCCCTGTCTGCAATTTTGAAAGCTCTCTTGAATTGTGTGCTCCTGTACCAACTCCTAACTTTATGAATTCGTCTATCTTCTATAGATCAACAAAGAACTCCACGTTCTCCAACAATTGAAACTCCAGTCATCTTCGCTTGATCTTCAGAACTTCGAAAAATATTTAGGAAGTAGCAATTTGGTATTTGGATTATATGTATTTGATATTTTCACTATCAAGAATCAATCAAACTATGAAGGGTGAAGGCTTATAGATGATTTTGATGAAGAGGATATGAAGCAATGTAGTTTTCTCAATGTTCAACCTTCTTAAAATCGTTCAATGATTTTTGGTATTTATACTATAGGTTTAGGTTTGAATGGACCAGGCAAAAAGCCTTAAAAACGCGAATGAAAATTCTCCGGATGACCCTGTCGCTCAAGCGAGAGGTTAGTGAGAGGTGAACGACATGTTGTCGTTTGAGAGAAGGCAATGTGGCAGGCGGATGACAATGTTTCTATTTATGTTGATCGAACAAAGTCATGACGATAGTCTAGCAAAATTGCAGTGCTAATTTTTTCTTTTTTATTCTCGAACCCTAGACCTAATATAACTCAATTTATACTATTTACAACTTACTCATTGACTTTTACATTATACTAATTCTAGTCCTATTTGTTCACAAAATTTCCAATTACATTAAAAATCTAACAAGCTTCCCATTTAACATTTTGTGACAAAACTACAAATCAAAAGTCAATGTAGTAAAAAAATAGACTCAAAACAACAACTACTACCACCAAACCAACTGTCTTGGCTGAAATTATTTTTTCTTTATCAAAACTTATTTCCTGAAATAGATAACTCAAATACCCAGAGTAAAAGCATGTGAAACAATAGTAAGATAAACACAATTCAAACAGTTAGTCATACTACCTAAATTAAGATGGAATATCAATGTAAAGCAACATACCAAAAATAACATTGATGTCACTAAATATCAAAACTTAATCTAGCTGAAACAAAAATATTATATACTTCCGAAACAGAAATTTTTAAATACATCAAACATTAATTCCAAATAAAAAATTTTAAGTACATCAAAAACATTAGTCAAAGTTCCTAACATCAGTCAAAGTACAAAGTACTATCACCCTAACTACTCTCTCTTTTTGTTACAGATAACAAGGGAACCTAGCAACTATGCATCACCATCAGCATCATCATCCTCGTTAGAAGTTGCACCGTCATCCCAATGTCGACGAATCCAATACAACCCACGCTAAAGATAGTCGATAGCACCCTAAAGTGTAGCAAACTCTGTAGTCTGTCGATCAACTGTAGCTCTCGACTACATAATTTTCACCATCATACGAGCCTGCTGCTTGATCAGCACAGTCATCTGTCCCATAAGTGCTACAGAAGGATCAACGGGAATAGATATAGAAGGAGGAATAGATGCAATAGGTGGAGGAGCAGAAGGGGATGTCAGCAGACGGAAGTGAAGTGGAAAGGGTAGGGATATTGGATGGATCAATAGAAAGGAGGTAATCAATAGATCAACTGGCTTAGCTGGCTCAGAAGAAGCATGAGACCTGCTCTGGAAAATGGTAGTGTGGCCAATAAGCTGAGAAAACCTCTTATGAACCCTCATCTAGAAACTAACCCCAAATGCGGTCAGATGGCGATAAATCAAACAGGCATAAAGAAGCCTCACCCTGACCCCCGTGACTCCAAAAGCACGTAAAATCTGCTGACAAATAAATGATGTTAGATCAATAGAGTTGTCGTGTAATAAGGTGTACAAGAAACGTGTCTTCTCCATAGGAAATGAAAAAGTATATGATATAGGCCATAGATTCGTACACAAAATCCGCAACAGAATCTAGCGATCAATAGGCAGAGAGCCAATGCAGATTGCACTAGGACTTCTTTCCAATGGTGTGTTTAATACTTTCGAATGAACAAGAGAGTCCACTGAAAGGGAATCAGTTGATAAATATGTAAGCAAAGGGTGAACTACTCGAGGAATATAGGATAAACTAGACACGACATTCGAAGTGATTTTAACTATCTTACCCCTAAGGAATATCCTAAAATTAGATCTGCTAATGTCGTGAATGTTAGCATAAAACTCTGAATGGGTAGACTTGGTGGAGGTGTTAAATCTACAAGTAAAAGTTCCCTTAGAAGTGAAAGTGGCAGCGAGGTTGGAGAAAAGATCAAATAGGATAACCTCTCGCTCCACTAACACATGACGTAACTGGGTCCAGAATAACTCCTTAGTAGTGGTGACTATGAATCGAGATCGACTATAGGATGTGGATGCACTATATGCTTGTGCAATTATCCGTACTCGCTTAGGTGGCATATGAGAAGTATACCAAACACACATGTCAAATAATACAACAAATGATACTACCGAATGAACTGAAATAATGTAAATGAAACGAAAACCAAAACGATGCTAACCCAACAAAAATAAACAAACAAACGCATGAGCATGCAAACCAATGTAAAACAACACTAGAAAATGGACTATGGATAAAACTGTGCAATGCAAGGATGGAGGCGACATGGTGCCAAGATACCGAGACACAGTGCCTTGACATCGTGACGTGGTGCCTCGACATCATGACGCGATGCCTTGACGTTTGATTGATGTCGTGCCGCAGTTTCATGGACCGCTACGCCTCAATGCCGCATTCCCCTCATTCTGAGGTCGACAAACTCGAACAACTGGCACACATGCACGCTATGAGTAGGATGTTAATGGGAATACCTGCATATGATCATATCATTAGTGAACTCTTTGGTAAAATAGTCTTCACGCCTAATTTTTAGCGTGCTTGCAGTGCCGAATGGGGAGATAAGCATTCTCACTGCGTGACATTGTCCCCTATTCGAATTTTCTTACGTCCTCGTAGCGAGAAGTGAGTTTCGCATCAACACGCATTCGTCTCATTGTAAGAATAATAACGGCACCACCTTCACATGGACGGGTATTCACAAACTCGTAGTAACTCGTACATATCACATCCGACACCAACCTTCACCCTATGCCCCTCTGAGCATTAGTTCCTAGGATGGACAGCCTTCAAACCACAACGTCTCAATACATGTTGAATAGAATACACAATCTTCATCATTGTGCCTTACAATGTGCGTTCCTCAAAATTTCTTGAAAGGTACAAAGCAATTGCTCAACGCTACTCTTTTCATCCGTCTTCCCCACAACTTCCTTCATCATGTTTCGCCAGCTTTCTAATTGACAATATGCATTTGCCATCTGTTTCTGAGGACATTCCGTAACTCGATGGGGTCCTCACATAAAAAACACATCAATTTGGGAGTGGCATCAGATCTGCCCTCTATCGTTTTCCCTTTATTCCAGTTGCTACTACTGTTAGCGTTATAGTTTCCTTTATGGCTATTTTGATAGTTTCCTTGATGGGTACCTTGATAGCCACCTCCCTTTTGAGAGTAACGCTCTCCCCTATATGAGTTCGAGCTCGATCTATAAGGTCTGTTTCCACCTCCAATAGCTTGACTATTTCTCGAAGGTCGATCTTTTCTCGATTCTGGTTGATAGTCACTCAAGCATTCAGCAACTCCCATGATCGTGCTCAAAACAGTGACCTTCTGTCTCTGAAGTTTCGTGCGTGTCCACGGTTTCAATCATTCTATGAAGGTGAATAGCTTATCCATTTTCGATATATCTCGAATATTTAGCATATGTCCCGAAAAGGCTTTTGCATACTTCCTGATGGAGCGAGTATGTTTTAGTTCTCGTAGTGCCCGTCGGGCCTAATATTCCACATTCTCTAGGAAAAATTGAGGTCTAATCACTTCCTTGAGGAGATCCCAAGAATCTATTCGAACCCTGTTGGCCTGAATCTCAGCATACTTAGTCCGCCACCACAACTTTGCATCTCCACCAAGATACATGGTAGATGTTGTAACCTTTCTTACTTCGTCTACTATCGAAACCACAAGAATGTATTGTTCCATATCAAACAAAAAGTTCTCAACTTCTTTTACTTCTCGTGCCCTTTCTTAGGTACACGGTTCTGAAATTCTGAGTCTATGAGCATACTTTTGTGTGGGGACTTGCACATTGCCCAGTGCATATTGAAGCACTGGTAGTTGAGCTCTCAACGCTCCCATTTCCTTCTACATATCAGGTAGGATAGCAACAGCTTTAGTCATCACTATGCAAGCCATTCGACTTTCATCTAGTTAGATGTGTAATTCTAGAATTTCATTTTCTACCACCTCGACCTTTTCCTTGAGGCCCTCCATGGTACATCACAACCTAGTATTTATCATTTCAAGTGCATCCAAGTGCTGTTTTGGAGGATCCACCACCTCTGTGGTATTGGATTCAATTGGATCCATAGCTTTCTTATCGAGGCTCTTGAGCCGTAGCTCTGATACCAACTTTCACGGACCGCGGGTTTGACTCTCGAGGTATTATGCCTCAAGGCTACCTCCCCCTTATTCTGAGGCTGGCAAGCTCGAACAACTAGCATACACGCATGCTATGAGCAGGATGTTAAGGAGAATACCTTCATATGATCATATCATTAGTGAACTCTTTGGTAAAATAGGCCTCACGTCTAGTTGTTAGCGTGCTTGCTGTGTCAAATGGAGGAGATAAGCATTCTCATTCCATGACAGTTTTCATGGACCGCGGGTTTGGCTCTCGAAGTACTACGTCTCAAGGCCGCCTCCCCCTCATTCTGAGGTCGACAAGCTCGAACAACTGGCACACACACAAGCTATGAGTATGATGTTAAGGAGAATACATACATATGATCATATCATTAGTGAACTCTTTGGTAAAATAGGCCTCACGCCTAGTTTTTAGCGTGCTTGCCATGCCGAATGGAGAGATAAACATTCTCACTGCGTAACATTCTCCCTTATTCGAATTCGCTTACGTTTTCATAGCGAAAAGTGAGTTTCACATCAACACGCATTCGTCTCATTGCAAGAATAACAACGACACCATCTCCACATGGACGGACATTCACAAACCCATAGTAACTCATACTTACCACCTCCGACACCAACCTTCACCCTTTGCCCTTCTGAACATTAGTTCCTCGAATAGACGGCCTTCAAATCGCAGCGCCTCAATGAATGTCGAATAAAATACACAATCTTCATCATTGTGCCCTACAATATGTGCTCCTCAAAACTCCTTGAAAGGCACATAGGCAATTGCGCAACGCTACCCTTTTCATCTGTCTTCCCCACAACTTCCTTCATCATGTTCCGCCAGCTTGTCGACATGATTCGTGGCCCGAAATCTTTTTTCTGTAAAAACACACGATATTGTCCCAGAACAACATCGCATACTTGAGTAGTCTCGCTCTGATACCAACTTTCACGGACCGCAGGTTTGGCTCCCGAGGTAGTACGCCTCAAGGCCGCTTTTCCTTCATTCTAAAGCCGGCAACTTCGAACAACTGGCACACACACATGCTATGAGTAGGATGTTAAAGAAAATACCTACATATGATCATATCATTAGTGAACTCTTTGGTAAAATAGGCCTCAAGCATAGTTGTTAGCGTGCTTGCCGTGCCGAATGGGGAGATAATCATTCTCATTGTGTGACATGCAGTGATGTGACATCACATTGTGGCGGTAACATCAAATGCAATAAAAACGACACCATCATGGCAAACAAACAACCCAAACGTGAACAAGTGTGTGAATGAATATCGACCAAAGAATATGAAGCCCAAATAACATTGAAAATTTTTATCTAAGACGTGGCGTGAGTATACAATCCAATTAATTCAATCACAATTTCAACCAAAAACCTAAGCCTAACCCAATCTCCATCAACAAATTCAATACAACCACAAGCCACCAACTAAGCCTAACCCAATCTCCATTAAATGCTAAGCATCAAACAACAAAACACCCAAAAAAAAATTGAACAAAAAAAAAAAAAAAGGCAACATAGTTTGCCAAACACATGCAAAACATAATTCACCTAAATGATGCAATGCTACATGAAACTTCATGGGATTTGTCCAAATACGAAGTGCAATTGATGAAATTGAAGTATAACATCAAAAGCCCCAAAAAATGTGAAAAATTGAAGATTTAAGGTTTTCGATTTTTACCTTGTAAATATGTGAAGAATTGATGAAATGTAGGAAAATCAACCAAATATTGGATACTAAAAGTTTAATTCAAGATTGAATGTACAAATTTGAAATGGGTGTGAAGATTGGAGAGAAGAAATCGAGAAAGAAGTGATGAAAATGAAGAACAAAATTGAAAAAAAACATTAAAATTCAAAAGGGCAGGCTGTCACTCGAGCGAGAGGCAAGCGATAAGCGAGCAAGACAACCTCTACTTTTATCACTCGAGCGACACTCGACGATTCCAAATCTTAAATTTGTGAGAAAGGACATGCGAAACATCATAGCCGATAAGTGTATTCCTCTATTTATAAAAGTCAAACCTATAAGATTATTATGACCTTAAAATGAAGCTCAATTATACGTGTATTTTTTCTTTTCTCCCCCTGAATTTGAGCATATATTATTATTATTATTATTATTATTATTATTATTATTATCTTCTCATATCATTTTTCTTAATTACTATATCTTATGTGCAGACTCTTTTCATTAAGCGACTAAAATGACCCATGTAGCGAATTTTAGGTCGGTTAACTCGAGTCAGTTGACCATAGACACTAGGTTATGAGAAATCTTGTAGGCTTAATTGCTCGAGTTAAATAGGCTCTGAAAAGAAGTATAAGATGAACCCCATTTTTTAATTTGTTTTTATTTTTTATTATAACAGAACAATATGTGAGCTTAGGTCATCTAAATGAAGTTCAATTCATATTCAAGGTTACCTTACCAATAGATGACTACCATCACAAATCTCATACATACGGTCCACACTAACTCACAAGATCATAGTGTGTACCGTGTAGATAATACATGAAGAAACATATACTCAGTACTCCACATTAAACCTAATCAAGTAATGGAAACTACAGTACAGATCAGATGAATGCATATTTGGTCACAAACATTATAGTTAAGAACATCATGAAATGTCCAATAGCAAATTTTTTTTTAAAAAAATTAAGAACTTTAAAAGCTAAACAAAAATTAAAACAAATAACAAACAAATGAGATGTACGGAAGAACGAAATGACTTAATGAATTGTACAAGCATGCACATAAGTACCTAATCAAAGAGGTACATAAATGTTCTTACATTTAAGAGAATGATCAATTTCATGACCTTTTAGGTCACTTTTCTTAACCAAAACCTTCTTAGAAGTAGAAGTGATTCTAGTTATCTGAGTCATCATCTCAGTTAAGTGACTAACCTGATTGGCGAGGAAGTGAATATTGGTCCAGATATCCTGACTTCTACAACTAGTCGCAAGTTTACGACACTTAGGTCTTGTGTGTCCCAATGCACCACAATGGTGACATATGGGAATAAACCTAGGTTCAAACCTACGTGGAGGTTGTCGCTGATTATAGGACGATTGGTCCTATGTTGTCTAGTAGGTCTCAAACCTAAAACAATATTGCCCTTAGGTTTAGGATTAGCAGCATTCCTAACTTTGGTGAAGGTTAGGACAAACGGTCTTGGATGTACTAGTAGTAGTATTGTCATTTTGAACATATCCTAGACTGTGCCGATTCCTGCAAGCTTGTTCATTCCCAACAGATTATCGAGTTTCTGAGTACCACTCAAGAAGGAATGAAGTTGAGTGTTAGGTTTTTCTAGATCACTTGTTAAGGATTTAACTTTAGCTTCTAAGTTCTCATTAACAAGTTTCAACTCACTCAAATTTTTGGTAGAGTCCTGAAGGTTAGCTATGAGTTTCTCTCTCACTCTCTCAAGTTTATTAACCTTTTTCAGTACGACTTTATTGAACTTCTTAATTTTAAGACTTTTCCCAAACAAATGTCGATAAAACTCATGAGTTTCAGTTTTATCCTCTAAGTCATCCTCAGAATTCTCACTATATTCTTCATTCTCCACATTTTCACTTTCCTTATCAGATTCGATCTTAGCTATAGATGTAAAAGCCATAAAGTTTTGTTCATCCTCACCGCCAAAGGTATCACTCTGAACATTTGAATCTGATTCATCATCACTCAAAGTCACTACTAATGCCTTACCCCTTCCTTTATTCAAATTCTTCTTCAAGTTAGGACATTCATTCATATAGTGACCAAAATCCTGGCACTCATGGCATCTAACTGATTGGATTTTCTTACTAGAAGTCTTAGGATTATTTTTATCACGCTTATCTTTTGGCAATTTACTAGGGACATCATTTTTCCTATCTTGAGATTTTCTTTTATTCCTCCTCCTCTTTCTGGAATTTCTTAGTGAAATATACTATTTCGTGGTCTCTAAGGGTCTCAACATCAGTAGACTTACTATTTTCTTCTTTAATGGTGTTCATGGCTATGGATTTAACCTTCTTCAATTAAGATATGGTGAGTTCATAGGTTTGGAGGGATCATACGAGTTCTTCTATCTTAACTGTATCTAATTCCTTACTTTCTTCAATAATG
Organism: Fraxinus quadrangulata; assembly: GCA_903798255.1. Lineage (NCBI taxonomy): Eukaryota > Viridiplantae > Streptophyta > Magnoliopsida > Lamiales > Oleaceae > Fraxinus > Fraxinus quadrangulata. The sequence continues at coordinate 33,792 of CAIGRB010174788.1, forward strand.
GTGATCTTAGGTCTAAACCTTTCAGGTACGGATCTAAGGACTTTCCTAACAATTTTAGACTCGGAGATCTTCTCACTTAGGTTGAAGCTGGAGTTTACTATGTCATTAGTACTTTCTGACCTCCTGACTGCAATACCCACAGCCCTCCTGGATTGTATGCTCCTACACCAATCCCCGACTATAATTTTCCAAGCCCTCCTGAATTGTGTACTCCTTCACCAACTCCAGACTTTATGAATTTGTCTATCTCATGTAGATCAATGAAGAACTTCGCGTTCTCCAACAACTGAAACTTCAGTCACTTTTCCTTAATCTTCAGAACTATGATAGATGTTTAGAAAGTAGCAGTTTGATATTTGAATTATATGTATTTGATGTTTTCACCTCTAAGAATCAATCAAACTGTGAAGGGTGAAAGCTTATAGATGATTTTGATGAAGAGAATATGAAGCAATGTAGTTTTCTCAATCTTCAACCTTCTTAAAAATCGTTCAAAGACTTTCTGGTATTTATACTATAGGTTTAAGTTTGAATGGGTCAGACAAAAAGTCTTTAAAATGTGAATTAAAATTCTCCAGATAACCTTGTCGCTCGAGCGAGAGCTTAGCGACAGGTAAAGCGACAGACAGGCGACAATGTTTCTATTTATGCCACTCAAACAAAGTTATGGCGACAATCAAGCGAAATTACGGCGTCATTTTTTTCTTCTTTCCATTCTCGAAACCTAGACCGAATGCAACTCAATTTATAATATTTACAACTTACTCCTTGACTTTTATAACATACTAATACTAGTCCTATTTGTTCACAGATTTACGAATTACATTAAAAATTTAACATAATGAACAAAAAATTAAATAAGAGGCAAAGGAAAATGAAGAAAAAATCACTAAGAGGTGATTGAGATAGTAGTCATAATCAAACAAAGAATTAAACTAAAATTACTTAGTTTAGATTAAATATGATAAACCGAACTTTTAATATAATATATCTTGTATACTATAGCTCTTGAAAACATGTATCAACCTATAGTTGGTCAATAGAAATCCCCTTTTCAATTGTTATCAATTTATTGTACTCGTGGACTAGTTTGAATTAGTTAGTAGAATGTTCATTTGATGTATAAATTGTTCTATCGCCATTCTTAACCGAGACCCATGTTAAGATCCATCTCAAAATTCATGTAAAGCATTCCAAGGTTGGTGCATTTCGTTGAGCATGAAAAAGCAGGGAACCCCAATTTCTTTCTTCGGAGACATTTCTTTGATTTTTAATTAATCCCTAAAAAGTGTTCTCGTCAACTATCCAACCAATAAGATTTGATATTAGTGAAACTGAAACTTGAAAGTTCAAATTTCTCAAATATTTAGACCCAACGTGCGAAATTATACAATTAAAAGCAACAAGTTACTTTTTAATTGTTTCTAAGTGATTAAGTCAACTAAGTCAATTTTATCTTAAATTTGAATACCACATTTTATAAATAAAAAGTAGTAAATAATACTGATATGATCGCGAAGAAAACCTTGCGCAAATGATAAAAAACTCCGAGCACTTTGCCAATCAACAATCCAATATAAATGATGAGACTTATAGTATAATCCAGACTCAATTAACCCTTAGTCCCCTTTGACTTTTTTCCTGTAATCACCCTAGTTCTCCTGGATTGCGTACTCCTTACACCAGCTTCGACTCTTGGTATCATTTTTCTCATGTAGACCTCCAAGAACAAACCTCGTTCTCCAGCGTTGGAACTCCAAGCGCCTATTCTCAAAACTCCAACAACTCTGAATGCTAATTGGAGGTGGTAGGTTTGGTGTTTGATCAATGTCCTTTCTGTGTTTTGATCTTGTAGGATGATACAAGAGATATTAGAATATATTTTTGGCTTTCAAAGAACAAACTTATGAGTTACCAACAAGGCTCTATTAATTGGATCAATATATGGGTTGAATAATGAACAAATAATATTGTGGTTGAATAAAAAATCAATGAAAAGATGTTTGAATTTTCAAAGAATGATCTCTATAATCAAAATATTGTTCAACCACACTTTTGGACGTCCCATAGGATATGTATTTATAATAGGTAGCATTTGGGATGAAATGGAACTCAAAATCTGCTTGAAAATTGAATATTACTATTTTTCGGATAACCACATCACTCGAGTGCCAAACCGCAAGCGGCATCTGAACAGTCATCAATATTTTCATCATAACCTTCTTCCTTGAAATCAAATGATGTGATTTTAAGTGCGTCAGAATGATATCTCAAAGGGCTACAATTCTTTTAGAAATAGTCTTATCCAAATTTCAATATTTTCTATATGAAAAATGCATCGCAACTTGTAACGAGAATTTTTAGCATGATTTGTGCAACACTTGTACACTTCTTTAATGTCTAATTGCATTCTAGTGATCATATATGATCTTCTTGGACATCTTAGACTCCTTCAAGACATATACTATCAATTTCAACTATTTTGACTTTAATTATGACTCAATAACTTCTATTTTGACTTTGTTTTCAACTCGATGAAGTCTTAATACAATTCAACTATAACATGATTTTGACTAAGATGCCAATTAGAAATTGTTAATTTTGCTAATTACAAAATCGGACCAAATGAAACCTAAGTGGGTTTACCTTTATTGAAAATGTCTTAATATATAGGTAATTAGTTAGGATTACTGTTAGATAGTGGTTGTCCATTAATACTAATCACTCCCATAAAACTCCAAGTTAATGCTAAATACATTATATTTGTAAAAGCAATGAAAAGATTAAGATAACATAATTAAGTCTTAATTGGTCATTAATTAATCTCATGTGTGATAAAAAGCATTGTGTGGGATCCCTCAAACCAAAAGACTGTTTTAAAGTTCTTAAAATAAGCAATGATAGATGGATCCACATTTCAAATTCTGCCAATTATGACTAAGGAGACTAACTTTTGTGTAAAAAGTTGTGGTAAATTACAAAGTAATTGGTACAACTAGGAAAGCAATATTGTACGAGAATGCCAAAAGGTGTTACAAAGAAACCACTAAAATGCGATAAGCTGTGGTGTAGAGTGAGTTATGTCCTTTCGCAAAGATATCAGCAATAGCTAATGATTAATCCATTGGTAGCTATACTTTTTAACTTTTTAAAATTTTCCCAATAATATTTGTTGGTGTTGAATAATTTGTGTCATCAAACAAATTGTTCACTCATATATTTGTGATAATGTAAAACTAGATTCTCAAATTATTGAGTTGTTATAGAACATAAAACCAGGTATATGTGTTCGCGTTATAGAACACAAATTATTGAGTTGTTATAGAATACATGAACAAGAAAATGTGTTCGCGTTGAAATTTTAATTTTTTAAAAATAAATATTTTTCTAAGGAAAAGTATAAGTTTGAGTGGTATGGTCCATTTTTATTTTTATTTTTAAAAGCTGGGAGAGTGAAATGGAATAAATATTTGTAGTACTTGTGCAATACAGTACTTTTATAAAACAATAATGCTAAATGTACATTTTTTTGGTTAACATTACATTGCCTTTGTTTTTTGAAATTTGTGGGCGGAAAAACTGTTTAATGATATTTTGTCATGTGACACAATGGTAAAGATAATGTACATGTAGTATGATACTGACTAAATTGCATTAATGAGTGTACTTCTTAATGACTGGGTGACTAGGTCATATTTGAGAGTCATTATTTCAAGATTATTTAATTTTTATATTCATCTTTAACCAAATATTCATATAATAAAATATTTTAAACGTAAATTCAAAATTTTTTCTTACTTTTTAACCACACATTCTCTGAAAATCACTATTTAAAACTCAATTTTCTCAAAATAATGGTGGGCTAAAATTGACATTACAACTTGTTCACTATTAATGAATCAAAGCCGTAAATTCTCATTAATGGCAACATCAGGGAACCATTTGTAACATATCTCAAAGCAACAAGTGCACATGATCAGGATGTCAATTGAGTTTTTTTTTTTTTCAAGATTATAATTCTTCCATTCCAACTCTGTCAACGAGTGGAAATAAAATTCTATTTAAAGGACACTTATTTCTGCAGGAATAATTTATTTTCTCTCTGTAATGTTGCATTTATCTAACAATTTCTTTCAGACAAATTTTATTTTAATTTTTTTTAATTTTTTTTGTGGAAAAAGCGTCTCAATTTTATAAGAACTCATGAGTGTAATTTTACAGTTATCTCGGTCATAGAAATTGAATCATGAGATCACATGGCTAGACAAGGCAGTCTCAAATTTTCTTTCATAGTTTAGTTAGACTTCTACGTGGAATGAGGATAGGAAATTTTTTTTACCATATTCTAGGAAATATAAAAAGGAGACTTTTTTGGATTGAAAAAGGAGGAAGTTTTATTCACACACACAATCATACACAAATTTAATAGCTTTACACATTTTGGAAGAGAAAGAAGAGACGAAGATTATTCCAGAATTGTTTAAGAGATTCAAGAGTTATTTTCGTTTTCTCTCTACAACTAAAAATCAGATGATGTATTATTATTCCAAATCGTGTTTGTGTAATTTTATGATATGTGGCTAACTTTGTGAACATTAGGATGATGATGAACCTATATTCAGTAGTTTTAGTGCTAATTCAAAGATTTTGATGTCAAATACTTGTTTGGCTTGAATGGTTATGTTATTAATGTTTCCAATTACATTATCTATAATTGAATAAATTTAAGATTTTTATTTCATTCGAGAGAAGGAATGAAAAGTTTAGAACGTCGTAACAATCTATATAAAGTGAAATAACATATAGAGATATATCGGTATGTTAATGTTCTTGAGACTTAATTTATTTTCATATATTCAGATTTTTCATAAAGTTTTAGTAGGGTTATATGTGAGAATAGTTTTCAAAATAGATAAGAGATTATTGATCTACAAAATTTGATAGTTTAGTTTAATGTTTTATGCTTATTTAGTTATCGAATTAGATTTACGACAATCTCCATAAATTGTGTTATTTCGGTTAAAGTGATTAAAATATAACTGAATAAATGGTCCTCGTGAGAACGATATTTTACTACTTGTCTACGATACCGTTTACTTGTGAAATTTTAGCGAATAGAAACCAATAAATAGAACTCCTACTTTTACTACTAAACAATGAAATTGAACACTTTAATAAATTCTTTTACGGAATAGAGATATTTAGTCATTAGAGAATCAAGAGTATTAAACAATGAGATTCTATCCTTAAAGGTGAACATTATTAAGATGATTAACTAAATTCCTTATATGTTTATTATTTAGATATTTAATTAATGTGAGAAAATACCTATAACATTTTCCAACAAGATGATGGCTTATTTGATATTGTCAACTTAGCATCCAAAGCTCATTTGAGCGTTTTAGATGAATAGAGTTATTTGTTTGAGCTTGTTGTGCTCTTATATCATATTAAGTATTAAAATTTCATATTAAAATATCAACATTATTAATAATAGTAGTCCAAATCCTTACACCCTGATTATAATTTAAATTTTTATATCCAATGTAGGATTATACTTTTAATAGAGAGTAGAATGAGATTTTTTTATTGTCAAAAATATTTTATAATATATATATATATATA
>CAIGRB010174788.1:40423-51340 GCA_903798255.1 Fraxinus quadrangulata
GTGAATCGACGATCACCAAATCCGTGTTGTCAACGCCACCGCTACAAGGCAGGAGAGCGAATGAGTGTTGTTTTTGAATTAAATTGAGTTTAGGTTGCATGTATTGATCAAGTATTGGCCCATGAAGATAGTTGGGCCCTAGAAATAAAATACTATGTCTGATAAGCAAAAAGTCACATACTAGTTTCATTTAAAAAAAAAGGAAAATTGCAGACACAGTATTAAACATTTCATTTTTATACAAACTTGACCCAAACTTTTATTTTGTTGCATCCACGGCACCAAATTTTTCAAAAACTCACACTTGAAATCCAAATGGATAAAAACTATTAGTTTGACCATTAGTTGACCAGTTATTGACATTAACAATAATTTTAACTAATTTTAAAAACTAAAATGATAACTTTACATTTTTTATAGTAAAATAACTATAATCAAAGCCAAAAACCAAAAATCAAATAAATTCTTCTCCATCCACCCCACACATACCCACCCCAAAATCACCACCACCACCACCACCACTATCAGACGGCTCCACTGCACCTACCCAATGTCGGTGCCATCTCCATCTCCTCCACCTCCACCTTCATCACACCACAACATCTCTACTTCAGATCCATAACCTACACCTTTCTGTCCACAAAGAGACTCGAGTCACAAAGAACGTAGGACTTGACTCAAAGAAACCCTCAAGCCTTGCACGAACAATTTATCATGCTCTTCCTCTTCATCATTTTCACAAATATCTAATTCCACGATAATCCCTAAGAAACCCCTTAAATCTTCATTGTCTCAACAACGTTTATGCCTTGAACAAGACACCCCTTTGTTGCCCCCAAAACCAGAGGCTCATTTTTATGGTCAAATTGAAAATTCAGAAGAAGTGGAAGAAGAAAAGGAAAAGAAAAATTACTTTGGACCATCTAAGTTAGAATCTTTTCGTCTGTTTGAATGCACTAGAAATTATGAGCCTCTAGTTCTATCTCCGTAGGGTGAAATTCAAGTGATTTTGGACTGCTTATTTGGTCAAAATTTAATTTCGCACAAGTTGTTAGGGTAATTGCGGTTTGAAGCGAATTGTTAATTTTCTTGATTTTGTCCTTAGTGGTGGCAGCTCTGTATTTCGGATGATGAATTATTAATTTTGGTGAAGTATGTTTTGACTTATATATGTAGATTTTTTGACAGTTTATTATTTTGAATTTGAGTTAGAGATGTTGTGGTGTGATGAAGGTGGAGGTGGTGCCAGCGTTGGGTGGGTGCGGTGAAACCGTCCGATAGTGGTGGTTTTGGGTGGGTATGTGTAGGGTGAATGGAGAAGAAGAAGTTATTTGGTTTTTTATTTTGATTTCTTGATTTTAGTTATTTTTTATAAAAAATATAAAGTTACTGTTATAACCTTTTAAAATTAATCAAAATTATTGTCAAGATCAATTATCTAGTCAACTAACGATCAAACTAATAATTTTCATCCATTTGGACTTCAGGTGCAAGTTTTTGAAATGTTTGGTACGTGAGTGCAACAAAGTAAATGTTTAGGTCAAGTCTGCATAAAAGTGAAAATTTTGGTACCGTAATTGCAATTTTTTCCAAAAAAAAAAAAAATTTTATATTTTACTGTGAAAAGTTCACCTCAAATAGTAACTTTTCTTAGCCCCTGTTTGTCTACCATTATTTCAAAAAATTGTTTATTGCAATAAAATTTTTTACCACATATTTACCCAATAAAATATTCTACACACAAATCAATAAAGTTACTTTATTTTTCAACCACACATTCTCCAAAAATTACCATTCATTACTCCATTTTTCTCCCAATAACGAAAGACAAACACACCTTTAGTATACTCAGGTATACCGTGAAAATAGACTACTGTTATCACACACCATGACCGTTCCATTTCAATATGATTTGAGGATATATCCTTAAGGTTCTAAAAATCAATAAATTTCAATCTAGAGAAAAATAGTTTCATATCTCGGAATAAAAGCGAGAACTTTTTGTTTTAACAAGGGATTTATCGTTTTTGTTTTGTTTCCGTATTTACATTTTTTGTAATTTTTACTTTAATTCAAAAATATATAAATTGAATAAAATAACAACAACAGCAACAACAACAACAACAACAATAATAATAATATAGTGAGGATCACATTCCCCATGCGTGCTCTGATTCACTTAGAGCATCTCTATTTGTGGTGTAAAATAGATTTTAATTATGATTTAGATCTTTAAAGTAGTCGAAAATCTCTTCAGCAGAGATTCAAAGGAAATGTAAATTACATTTTTGGCAAACAATTAAAAAAAAAAGTATATATATATCTTTTTTGTAAAACATCCATAAGAGGTAAAAAGTAGATTTAATTCTTCCATTGATTCAAAATTTGAATTTAGATCAATTGAAATGTAAACAAGAATGCACAAGTGGGTTTAAAGATATCAATTTATAATTTTATACCACGATTAGATTGGAATATTTGGAGCATTCCTTGCTATCCTGAAAATTTTAATTAAAAGGCATACAGTGTCATGGGCCGTTGTGGTGGGTTGGGCTCTAACGTTAAAAGTTTGCCCTTTTTCCTCAATTTGTTTTTTTCTACTTTAAATTTAAAAATACAATTTTACCGTTGCAATTTCCTCTCAACGTCTCTCTTTCTCCGACAAGACAAAAAATATTCACCTGCGATCAAGCGAACAGCAACATCCACCGCATTTCAGGTACGAATGTTCTTTATTTGTACTCAAACTCCAAACTTCAATTCTCACTCTTTGTTTCTGTTCAGTTTGTTAGTTCAAAATTTCGTAAGAATTGAACAATTTCATGAAGTATTTTTTTTTTCTGGAATGTTATTCATTTTTTTTATCTGTACCATGTTTTCCGCTGATCTGAATTCTTCATTTTGACTGTTAATTTTTTTATTGGTATTAATTTATCGATTTAAAATGTTAATTGGTTTTTTATTATCCTGGGGTGTTACTGTTTGATGAGTTTTTTTGAATTTCGTTAATCACTTTAATTATCTGGAATAATATTAGCAGCCTTTCTTTTTCAGGTTTTTAAAATAAAATTCACCGGTTTCAAATGATATTTTAATTTTGGCAATTATTAATTTCATTGAATTGTTGATATTCATCTAGTGTTTGTTTTCTGGTTTTAAGATTCAATTCTGAAAATAAGGATATGGTAAATAGATATTGTGGTTTTATCCTTCTAAAGTCAATTGCATTTTGTCTGCGATTAAATTTATCCAATTCTCAATTTCTGTCCTCTAAATCTCGAAGACCGTCCGAAAAGAATCCTATTAATCTTTTTCTCAGATTCAATAAATTAAAAATGGACGATTTAGTTGGACAAGATTGTCACCCTAAGGTTGATAGTTAAGAATTTTTCTTATTGAGTTAGTAAATAATCTTTTGTTTGCTATTTTTTTATGTTATTGCAAAGGCTTGAGAAGAGAGGTGAATTGCATATATGTATCACTTCATAATTCGAGTTCCCACTCTTCTCTTGACTTGATGTTATTTTCGTGCCTCCTATAATACTTATTTTCTTGCCTTAAATAGGTGGATAATATACTTATGTAACTGTTGGGAATAACAAAGTTTCAATTTGTTTGAAGCCTGAAATTTCTTAGAGGTCAAAGTTTGAGAGGGAAAGAAAGCTAAACAAAGAATGGGATGTTCTCCATCGAAGTTGGATAATGAAGCAGTTTTACAGCTTTGTAAGGACCGTAATAAGTTCATCAAACAAGCAGTTGAGCATAGAATGGAATTTGCTTCGGGACACATTGCTTATATGCAATCAATGAAAAGAGTTTCTGCTGCACTTCGAGAATATATCATTGGGCATGAGTCTCGTGATAATATGCTAGATTCTTTTACACAAGACAACTGCAGCCCAATAAAGAAAAAAAGTGCTGATTTCGTCTGCATATCACCAAAATCCTTCTCTGTTGCACCGGCTAAATCTGAACCCAACTCATGTTGTAAAATAAACTACCTCAAGGCTGGTGGAAATCCTTCTATTTCTGTTGAGGTGAGACCACCTCAGTCACCAGAAACTGTCAGAGTCGAAGCTTATGCCCCTGTTCATCATTTCGAAATGGGCAGCATTTTGGAAATGCATTCATCTTCTGTGAGTTCTTCAGTCTTTCATAGCTCCCCCAACAATAGACCTAATTGTTCTCCAATTTCAGCTCAAACATCTCAATGGGATTTCTTTTGGAATCCTTTCACTTCATTAGATTACTATGGCTATCCCACGAGCAGTCTTGGTGAGAATATTTTGAATGATGAGAATGCTCGGGCAAGGCAGGTTCGAGAAGAGGAAAGCATATCTGAATCAGAAGAGAAAAAGGAAAAGAAAGAAATTGATGAAAGGATAAATAAGAAAGAAGAGAGGGTTAAGGCTGATGAGAACTCCAAGAGAGAAGGAGTTCTTGCCGAAGATGTTGATGATAGTGTCAATAATAAAAATGAGGATGGAACAATCAGTGGACCTAGAACAGAGCAAGTAAACAAAGGATTCCAATCCAATGAAATTCAAAACATAGAAGTTGCAAAATGTGAAAATGTAGGTCATATTAGTGGTAAAGGAACTGCAGTTACTGATTGTGAATCAAAAGAGGAAACACCTGGATATACGGTTTACATAAATCAAAGGCTAACAAGCATGGCAGAAGTTGTTAAGGATCTTGAAGGTCAGTTCATGATTGCGCATAATTCAGCTACTGACTTATCACTGATTTTGCAGGCCGGCGGGGCTCAGTACTCATCAACATCAAATGATCTCACAGGTTTAAGAAGTGATACTTTATTGAATTAAAATGCTGATTACGCATTCCTGCATTTTTATACTGCTGCTTATTTCTAAACCTTTAAGTATTGACTATTTAAGGGCAATAGAACTACTTCATAAAATCTAACAGCAGGTGAAATAGATAAGAGCATAAGGGGTGGGAAAGAACTTGCATCAAATCATAGCATTGTTCTTTTAAATGGATGCTTTATTTTCTGTCATCTTTTGTTAAGACTGTTTTATTGGTTCTGTCGCTGACATCGTGGTAGATGAAGCTTTTCTGCTTTCTTGCTAAAAACCTTTTTGATTAGCCATGTCGAACCTGTAGTTTAAGTACTTGAGGGGAAAAAAAAACATTGTAACTCGATGCTTCTTTAAATTTGTTTGCTAATCTCAACACTAAAACTTCATTTTTCAGTAATGGAGATGTTGAATCCGGTAGCTTTGTTCAGATCGGCTTCATCTCGATCCTCACCATCGTCGAGGGTTTTACTGAGCTCTTCAACCTCAAGAGATGAAGACTACAAATGTAGTAGCAACTTCTCTAAAGAGTCCTGCATGTTTACAGGAAATCATCAATCAACCCTGGAAAAATTATATGCTTGGGAGAAAAAACTTTACCAGGAAGTTAGGGTATGCCTCTGAACGATGAACTATTTTGTGCCAAATAAGACTAGCCTCATCTCCTATAACAGTTAATAGGAATGGTGTCAATTATCCATTTTCGACTGTTGACACTAGCAGACTGTAAACAAAAAGTATGAACGAAATAATGAACATGTTATTTCCATGGAATAAAATTTTTTAGGCGGAAATGGTATAATACACCTATGCATTCAAACAACTTAAACCGAGGAAGTACAATTTCTTATTTCATTTCAGATAACCAAAATAAGTTTTATGCATGTTGTTTAAGAGTGCAAAGGATTTGAATGTACAAAAAAGTGTTTTTTTGTTTGTAGATCTTTCATTTTATGATTTCTTTGTGCTCACAAGTTGTATTTCACTACTTTCTTGCAGAATATAGAGCCCAACTCTGATTTGCTATTCTTCTTACAGCATTTTTGTCTTCATCTTTAAATAAATTTTTTGGAAATTTTTGGGAAACCTAAGAATGTACTTTCACTTTTAGCTGTAAACATTAACAGAAACACTTGTGTCAAAGGAGTAGAAATGTGAAGAAACCTGTGCTTCTGTAGTTCTTCAGTACGGAGGCTGAAAGCTAAATTTCATTGCATGTAACAAAATTTATGTTTCATTCTATTGGGATAACATAATTCTGGAATTATCTTTTATGTGAGTCAGTTATAAGTGATCTTTGTGTCTATTCAGGCTGGTGAGCGCATTCGAAAAGCATATGAAAAGAAGTGTGCACAGCTGAGAAATCAAGATGTGAAAGGAAAAGAACCTCCACTTTCTGATAAAACAAGAGCATCCTTAACTGATCTGCATACTCAAATAAAAGTTTCAATTCACTTAGTTGAATCTGCCTCTAAGAGAATTGAAACATTAAGAGATGAGGAACTGGAGCCTCAGATATTAGAATTAGTGCAAGGGTACGTATGAATCTCAATGCTTATTTATTGTTCTATTAGACTTATTGAGTGAACTTATACAAAAATATTGGAACATGCACCTGTTAAACCTATACTTCAAATATTTTTAACTAAGAGATATTTAACCCATATGCTTCTCTCTTGACCTCTTTCTTTTGCTATGGTACTAGAATTCTGATGTACTGTTTTTATGTATTTTGTATAATTTACTACAAAATTTACTGAAAGAAAAAGGGAGAAAAGTTTATCCTCTATTTAAATTTTCGAGTAACATTGTACTGGTTTCAAAACTTCAATTCATGACCTCATACTTCATAAAATAAACCAAAGGTTTTTTTAATAATGTATGCTTTGGTTGCATGTATCTACGCAAAATGAATTCATTCTCATCTGAGTTTGAACTTGGAGAATGTCAAGTTTACGATCGTGAACTTGTCCATATTGTACGCGCTTCACCAACCAGTTAGACCTAAATCTGTCTAAATTAAATGATTCAGACTACTGTGATCAAATGAAGCAATTGAATTATTTAGTGATTATTTAACAGGTTAGCAAGGATGTGGAAGGTTATGGCTGAGTGCCATCAACTGCAGAAATGTACTCTAGATGAAGCCAAGATTTTACTAGCTGAAACACACTCAACATTTTCTGCAACAAAGAAACAGACAATGTCGCCTTCCAAGCTACAAAGTCTTGCCAATTCAGCTGCTAACCTCGAGACAGAGCTCAGGAATTGGAGAGCCTGCTTTGAGACATGGATTGTTTCTCAACGCTCCTACGTGCATGCATTGACAGGATGGCTCTTGCACTGTATCCGTTTGGATCCTGACACATCGAAATTACCATTCGCTTCTCGTGAGTCCTTCGGGGGATTGTCAATGTTTAACATATGCATCCAATGGTCCAGGTTCCTTGATGCAATCCAGGAAGCTCCGGTACTTGGTGGACTCGATCTTGCAGCAGCAGGTGTTTGTTCTTTATATGCACAACAACTACAGGAAGATTCTTGCAGGAAAATAAGTGCTTCAAAGAGTTGTGGAGGGGAACAGGAACCTGTAGGGGTTGTTGAGGTTGGCCAATTTGAAGATGAAGTAGTGAATGCAGAAAAAATGGCTGAAGTAGCCAATAGAGTGCTTTGCGCCAGAATGTCAGTAGCCATGAATTCACTGACAGAATTTGCCTTTATTTCAGCTGAAGGATATGCTAATTTGGTCAAGCAATGGGAGAATGCCAAACAGCCCAAGAGTTCAGATATTGAAAACTAAGTAATTATTTTTTATTTTTTTGTTCGTGGCAGTATAGTAGGAAAATCAATTTATGTTAGAAATGAACTTAATGGCACTGTATTGTTTTATTCAATTTCTTTTGGTTCCTGAGAATATATAGGAGAAAAATATTGGTTTTGGTTCTAAATTAAGATGATATTTATATTATCTATGATAACTGTAACATGTGGCTGCAATGTAAATCAGAATTTAGCGGAGATAAAATCACAAGCATAATTGCAACGTAAAAACAGTTGATCAATGCTCTCTTGTTGAATGCGCCACAAGCGGCAACAGGAAGTCATATAGAAACCCTGCAGGCATAGCAGATCCCTGTAAATAAGCCACATTAAGCATAATTTTGATGAGGAAATTTTGTTGGTGACGCGGGTTAAATATAAGTGCAGGTGAAAGGGACAGTATAACGAACAAACCAAAAATAAAGTTTAACCTGCAGGAGCGTGATTAAACACTATAAAGAAAAGTGGTTTGAAATGTAGTATGAAAAACTACAAACGAAATCAAAGATAAAAACTAAGAAGGGAAGAAAAAGAACAATTCGAGACAAGTGATTTTCACTCTTTCCTTAAGACAAAAGTACACCGCAACGGTGCTCACGGTTTATGGCACTTGTCTTTCAAGATACAATGGATTCAACTTGTGGTAGAAACACTTCAAACCACAAGTTACAAAGAAGAAAACAGTTTTTGATGGTTTTTTGAAATGATTTGCAAGAGTTTTAATGCAATGCTCAATGCAAATATGATATGGGATGTAAAAGGGACATCTACGGGATCTTATATATAGAGGATGAGGGTTTGTGAATAAAAATGTCGCACCCCAAGCTCAGGAACACTTGCCAAATGTCGCACTATTCACTTGTCGCTAGCCTGTCGCCATCGCCTCGCTCGAGCGATAAAAACAGAGACTTTTTCGCTAGCTTGTCGCTGGCCTGTCACTCAGGGTCGACAAGCCAGCCATAAGATGGCAACGGCTTTAGTCTGAGCGACAGGCCAGCCATAAGATAGCAACAGCCTTAGTCAATTTTCAGATAGCTTCTTCTATTTTCTTCTCAACTTTGGACCGTAATTTCTCATTCATCCAAAATTGGTTTTGAGATTTCAAATATACCACGATGATCTACTCAATGAGTAGAACAAGTTGGTCTATTTACTTTTGTAATTTGACCATCGGATCAAATTCGAATGTTTGGCCGAAATTGACACGAAAGTTATTTTTTTTCCAAATTTTTGGTTTTGACACTTAATCAAATTTTCAATCTTTTAAACCTAATTCCAACAATTTCCCACATGAATAAAAATTCGAACATGTATATGAAATGTGAAATTATGATGCATTATAGAGAGAGAGCCGAAAAACACTACATCAGGTAAGGTAGCTTCCGGCTTTGAATCTCCCTTAGTGAAATACTATCGGACTTACTTGACTAATTGATGAACGTGATGTCTTGAACCATTCAGTCGTTAGTGTAAGCCAAGACAACAATCTCACACAGATTTCTTCCCTAATCCATTAATCGTTCTCATGACTTGGTTCATTTTAGCCCTAAACAATCCTTGAGTTTCATAAACGTTTAGAGAATTGTAGCCTCGAGCAATTCTCATTGAAGCGGCCACACTTCATACTTATATAGGCGACCTCCTATTAAGAGTATTCTGACATACTCCACTTGACTTAATCAAGGTATAGGAATCATTAAAAGGGTATCTTAACCTTTAATCATTCTACAGAAAGCACTTCAATATCATAGGAATGAGTTAGGAAATAATTTCCTAAGTGCTTCATTGAATCTTCATAACTTAGTTGTCCCTTTGAACCAAGATCTTGGGATTTTCAATCAACAAGGTAGGGTTACCATTACAAAGATCCTTACGTAGTAGGCTTTAATCCCATTCCTTTTGATAGACAACGTATTTGATCTCTTGGTAAACCTTTCGTAAGTAGATCTGTAATGTTCTTATTTGATTTCACATAATCTATGGAAATGATGCTATTAGAGAATAGTTGCTTAATGGTATTATGTCTTCGACGTATATGTCTAGACTTACCATTATACATGCTGCTTTGAGCCCTTCCAATAGCCGATTGACTATCACGATGTATACTAATCGTAGGTACCGACTTAGGCCAACATGGAATATCTTCTAGAAAGTTACGAATCCATTTTGCTTCTTCTCCAGTTTTGTCTAAAACAATAAACTCGGATTCCATCGTTGATCGAGCTATACATGTTTGCTTTGTAGATTTTCATGATACAGTAGCTCCACCAATGGTAAATATATAACCACTAGTAGACTTGGAATCCTTCATGTCGGATATCCAATACGCATCACAATATCCATCCAATACCGCATGATATTTTGTGAAATGTAATCCATAGGTTAAGGTATGTTTCAAGTACCTAAAAACCCTTATTAAAGCCTTCCAATAATCATGGCTTGGATTACTTATGAATTTACTAAGTTTATTCACAGCATATGCTATATCCGGTCGAGTGCAGTTTGTAATATACATTAGACTACCTATAACGCATAAATACTTTAGTTGTGACACATATTCACCCGTATTTTTGACTAAGTGTAAACTTGGGTCAATAGAGGTTTTCGCAAGACTTTCCTCAAATATATTATACTTTTTCAGTACACTCTCAATGTAATGAGATTAGGAAAGTATGGTTTCTTTCGGTGTACTAGAGATCTTAATCCCTAGTATCACATCAGCCACACCCATATCTTTCATGTCGAAATGCTTAGTTAGCATTCTCTTGACATTTAGCAACATTTCATGATTATTGCCCATTATCAATATGACGTCTACATAAAGAAATACAATCCCATAGGCATTTGGTGTATGTTTTATATATACACACTTATCACACTCATTTATCTTAAATCCGTTTGACAATATCGTTTTGTCAAACTTTTGGTGCCATTGTTTAGAAACTTGTTTCAATCTATACTAGGATTTAACGAGTTTACAAACCTTGTGTTTGTAATTAGGAGAGACGAACTCTTCGAGTTGTTCCATATATATCTCATCTTCTAACTCACCATTCAAGAATGTAGTTTTTACATCCATTTGATGAATCTCAAAGTTGTGTATTGCTGCAATCGTAATTAACAACCTTATCGAAGTGATTCTAACTATAGGTGAGCAAGTATCAAAGAATTAAAGTCCTTCTTTTTGCCTATATCCTTTGGCGACCAACGTAGCCTTTTATTTGTCAATGGATCAATCTGGTTTAAGTTTCTTCTTATAAATTCATTTACACTCTAA
>CAIGRB010174849.1:3052-31843 GCA_903798255.1 Fraxinus quadrangulata
TTAATGTAAGTGGTAAACTAGATGGAAAACAAGAGATTGTACTTGAATTGTCCCACGCCTACAAATTGGAACATTCTTAGCATGTACCATTTGATCCAAGCGATGGTGATTGGGTGTACATACGAAAGAGGAGGATATAAACTCGAGTGTGGTCCAAACTACACCCCAAAGGAGAAGGACCATTCCATTACATGGCTATGATGGTGAATGCAGGCTACAGTCTACTTCTACTGGGTAAGTCTATAATGGTTAACATTTTCAATGTTGCTAATGTTGCTTCGTTTGTTGCAGGTTCGGATTCGAGGTCGAATCCTTTCGAAGAGAGAGGGCATCATATGATTCGGGTTAGGCATCAAGTAGATGAGAGCTCGGAGTGCGTTGATAATGAGTCAAGGTCTAGCTCGGGAAAGAATCGAGGTTCGAATTAAGCCAAAGAAGCCACGTAATCGAGTGAACGAGCCATGGGGTTTATCGAGATGAAGTTGATGAGCCAGTGGACAAGTATCATGTTGGAGTCGAGAACCGAAGACAGTTGGAATGCATTCGAATCGAGAAAGGAGCGGAGGAGCTATAGCCTACAGCTATGCAACCGCATAGTTAAAATATGCATGCGGTCGCATGTAGCATTGCAGGGAATTAAAGGGGACAGCTGACTTGCTCTATGCAACCGCACGACATTACACTATGCGGTCGCATAGAGATAATCCGGCACAAATTTTTAATTTTTTTTTTGGAAACTTCCTAGTTTCTTTAGAAATCTATAATTTTAATATCTTTTGATATATTTGGACTATATTTTCGTGCATCTAGGGTTTTTTAGAGGTTTCATATAAATACCTCTTTATTTCATTGTATTAAAAACTTTTTGAGAAATTATTAATTGAGATGCTTTGTTTTTTCTTGTTCTTCAATTGAACAACTCTCGAACTTTTCAAGATCTGAGTCTTCTGGCATTCAAAATATCGGATCATGGGTTCTTCATTGTGTAATCAAGGGGTTCAATGCATCTTTGTTATTGTTGGGTTTTCTGGTTCACTTCATTGGGTTCAAATCCAAAATCGAGTTTAATTGGCGTTCTTGGGTTCCGCATCAATCTAATTGTGGGTTTCGTAGTCATCGTTACTACGAGGTTCGCATCAAGTACCATCTCGTTCAATAGGTGAGGACCATTTTCCACAAGTTTGATGTCCTCATCCCAATCGTCAGGTACAAAATCTCCTACGATCATGTATTCTTCATCAGATTTTTCAATTGCTTGTTTTCTAAATATCAAATATTTTCGAAATCTCAGAAGTTTTGGCGTGTGTAAACTAGTGCAGAGAACAAGCATTTCCTAGTACAATGCACCGCGTCACAATTTTCACAACTTGGACATCCTTCAAGCATATCTTGACAATCCATGTAGAGAATTGGCATTGCAAAAATTTTGTTACTTTACCAACCCTAGAATCACGCTCAAATATCTGAAAAGTACAAAGAGAGAAAACTAATGCAAGATAGATTAAAAATGTAGGGGGTTAGTTAAACGATATAAAAAGAAAAACAAAGAGAAGTAAATAATAAAATAATTGTTAAAACTAAAATTAATTAAAGTAGTAATCAAATTAAAAATAACTAAGCAATAAAAAAAATCAAATTATAGCTAAAACTAATTAAATACAATAATCCCAGCAACAGCGCCAAAAAATTTATCCTTTGAAAATTCGCAAGTGAACGGGATCGTGAACAAGTAATAAAATAGTAAATAGAGTGTCGAACCAACGAGGACCACATGTTTGATTGACTTAAAATTAATTCGAACTTTAATCGAATAGCAAACAAATTTTGTGATTTTTTATACTAATCCTTAAATTAATGAAAGTAAGTAGATGTACTTTTCAAATATGTGAGATGCATTGCTAAGATGTCGAATCCCCCATTTTATTCCGTTTGTAGTGTAAGAATTAAAATGACAATTTGAAATCATTTATGTTGGTTAATGCTCCTAATTTAATTGAAAGCTTCTCTCAATGGTGATCAAATTTATTTCCCTCGTGTGACCCTTCCATCTTTCGATTAAACATGCAAACATGATAAATGTATTAACAAGCACTAGAATACCTATTCAAATCATATAAAGCATAAAGATATATCTCTATCTTCTATCAAACATTACAATGTAAATTATATTGTGCTTAAATCCTATTATCTCTCTCGATAACAATAAACTTCACTAACAATTCAATTGGTGATTAAGCAATTGAAAAGAACGATAAAAACGATAATAAACATCTACAAATCAAATCAAAGTCAAAATAATTAATTAGAAACTAAAAATATCATAATAAGGGTTGAATCTTGAATCTCTTCAACGGTTTCTTGATGAATCTCCACTTGTGCCTTCTATTTTTTGCCTAAAAATCAGATTTGAATCTTCAACTGATTGAATTCTTGAAAGTCTCGTTCAATTCACAAAAGTTATAAATTTTCCTCATTTGATGATAATAATTGATGAATATTGGAGAACGAGATGTATATGAGAGGTCTCCAATATGTATTATGCTGTTAGGTATTTGTAAGATTCGAAAATTGGTTGAAAATCACGTCTAAATTGATTTTCAAAAGAGTTCCAATCGAATAAGGAAAGTTGTATTCGAGCACGAATTTTTTTGTCTCTGCTCAGTAATCAGTATTTTGGCCACTCTCCTGACATCCAATTGAATTGATTCAAAGTGTATTAGAAATATAACCCAAAGGGCTATAAATTTTCTAGAAAAATAATTTTTCCAATTCGGACATTTATTATGTCACAAATGAGTTTCAATATTTGCATAAAAATTTGGAATATAACTTGTGCGGTTTGAAATTGATTTTGATAATATTTTGATCATATTCCAATCCTTTTTAAGTTTTAATTCCATCCAATTGTCTCCCAGCAATCTTCAAAATATTATCTTGTGGTCCGAGTCAACTATTAAATATTTGCAATTTGGTCCTCAAACTTTGAATTTTATCATTTTCACCATTTTTCGCTTCTTTCTTTCGATTCTTTGTTCAACCATTGAGTTTTACCTATATAACATAAAATACAACAATTTAGGATATATTTTGTCAAAAAACTATCAAATATCACTATTTTAGACCCTGAATAAGTATATAATATACACTTATCAGTAAGGACACAAATGACCATTAAAGCCCTCTATTTATTCTCTCAAATTAAAGCACAGTTCTCTTTAATTGTCATGTGAACCAACCATAGACGTTGAAATTTAATCGTTGGTAAACATAACTCAAATTTATAATTGTTCAACTAAAAAAAACTTAAGCAATCGCTCTACCCATTTTTTAGGACGACGATTCCTAACACAAATTCGTGTTCCCTACTTCGTTCATTCTTAAAATCTCAATTCACCGAAATATTTGATTATTCAAATTGATCTCACATATTGATTAATCAAATAACTTTAATACTCATGAAAAGATATATACAACACCATCAAGAGATTTAGATGACATGCCCAACGATCAAGTGAAATTCTCTACACTATTATTGATAGCATAAGAATAACTAACCTAGAAGTGGGTGAATTGGTTTTTGAAACTTTTTCAAAAAATAACACCTATATTAAGCAAGTTAATAGCAAATAGATCAATCAAATTATAAGCTTAAATAAAATAATAATATATAAAAGGGTAGAAATGATGCAAACGACATACTTGTGAATGTTCGATCCAAAGGATCAACATCCTCTGTTATCAATCTCTCCATCACGAACAATGACTATTTACTATATTGAATGACTAATGGCGTAACATAAACCTTACAATGCTTTTAGTGACTTACAAATAAGGAACACCAATCCTTATACAATATTGAGCTCTCACGGGATCTCAATATGACTCACATGGTGATTTACAATAAGAAACACCGATCCTTATACCATTGACTTTCATTGGACTTCAATATGACCAAACTGTAACTTACTACAAGGAGCACGGATCCTTATACTGTTGAGCTTTCACGGGACCTGAATATGACCTACAAGTTTAAAATAATCTTTTTACAATTGAAACTTCTCCCTTAATAAATGATATAAATTAATTAAGTACCAAGAGAAGCTAATACTTCAATTAATAGAATTAAATGATAGCTCAAATGCTAGATAAGAAAACTTTGATGAAGATGATGGTTAATGAGTTTGATTTAATCAATCAAAAGTTTTCAAAGTGAATAAGCTGATGAAATAAATATAATGTAAGCTCAAATAATTTTACTCAAATGTATCTCATTTTAATGATCTTAAAAGTCTTGCAATGAATGCAAAAATTGAATATATTTATAGAGTTCAATGAGCAAAATGTTATGTGAAAATGGATAATGGTCTCGACGTCCACCTCGTGTCCGAACATACAAAAATAGCCGTTATGCATCAGAAATTAGAATGGTAAAAAAATCTACTGTTGAGATTGCCGAACATTTGTTGATTCCATCCAGATGTCCCCAATTTTTTTTGTTTCGGCTTTATTTGTTCCAACTTGAATGTTTTGACAAGTATAGACTTTCGAAATGCATTTTTTACTTATTTTTCAAGGAAAGTGATATTTTAAAGTATGGTCTAAGTTTTAAATATCAATTAAAAAAAATCTTACATTTGATCAAAACATTTTATGCATGTGATTATTAAAATAGTTTTTTGTGCATAAAATTATTTTTATAGATTTAATTATTTATTGCCAAAGAATGAAGTATTTATACCTTTACAAATGAATAAGAACGTCTGGTCTATGATCTTTCTTTGACTTTTAAGCTCTTTTCTTGAAGGATTTGACTTGAATGCTTGCCTTCAATCTCGACCTTCATCATGAGTTCGATTTGTCATGTGATAGTCTTGATGATAGTCTTGATAATGATCTTTTGGCAATGATCAATCAATTTAACATTGAATGCTTTGAAGACTAGAATTACTTAAATTCAATTGTTAAAAAAACAAGATTAACTTGTTTGTTATGATCAAAATACTAAGGATAAAATCAATCATAGATCAATAATTTCACCCTTTTTACTATGACAAACAAGATGTTTTGCAAAGTAAGATCAAAACAATTGATAAGAATCTAATCTTAGATTTAACATGTAATTCATATATTCTCCATATCTTTCACAAACTAATAGTTTTTCATTCAAAGCATATAGATAATTTCAAACATTTTGATCTATTTCAAATCATATTTCATTCAAGGCATATCATCTATCTTAGTTTCCCCATTTTGGCATAAACAAAAAGATAGCATATAGGGGAGTGCATCATATGTTATCAAAACATTTAACATAACCATAATAATATCCCCCTCAATTAAACACATAATGCCAAAAACATGAAAAGCAATAAGTGAAACAACACGTTAATAGCAGAAACTTATCAAACCATGAGTTATGAAATGTTAAGGACATAATGAAGTTAGAGCGCTATAAAAGTGGTTCCAAAATACATGTTAAAGTTTAAATAACATCTGGGCTCCAGAGGAAATGGTGGAGGAAAGTACGAGACGAATCGAGAATATAATGCATTTTGTTGAGATTGAAGTACCACTTGTTGAACATTTAGTACATTTTGTTGAGCTAGCACTTGGTGAATTAATTCGACTAGTCCATCGACGAAAGATGTGAATGAATCGGTATGCCCATTTAGGAGATTGTAGTGATCCTTGGTAAAAGTGAATTCGGAGGTAGGTGAAGGAACATCATAAGGAGGGCTAGGAATTAGTGGTGCATCATCGTTGTCGTTCTCACCAACCTCATCTTCATCCCTGTCAAATGGTAATTCGAGAAACCTGACTCTACATCAAACCACTTTGTTCAGGCCACTCATTGCTCATGTTCCTTGACGAATTTCATGCATTTAAGAGTTTAAATGTTGATAGTGCCCATGGGACAAAGTGAAACGAAAGCGAATTTAAAAAATTTCATATGGCCAATAACAATAGTTGGAAAACCCAATTTCCGCCCAACCAAGAAGAAATCAAGAATAAAAAGAATGAAGTTATTAAATTCATCCCGATGAGCTATTCGAGGAAGAATGACATGGTAATAATGTTTTTCAAGACTTTGCAAGGTAGAGTAAATTGGTTTGCACTAAGCTTGATGGGGTGTTCAAAATTTTTGCCTGTAACTCTAAGACATGCCAAAATAGGATTATATCCTTCAAGAGTAGGGTGAGCCGTATGATGAAAATTTTGATATTCACATTCTGCAAGTTCAAGTATAGTTCGGAATAGAGTTTTGGTGATGCTAATGCGATTGACTTTGAGTAAACATGATATGCTATCCGAACTAGAATTAAAAATCATATTTTTGTAATAAAACTTTCAAGAGCTTGGGATATACATTTTCTTCTAAAGTAGCAATCGATATCCAACCCATATTTTCAAAGTATTATTCAATATGAAAAGGGGGGCTTCATAAGTAAAATTGGCAAAATCAACGTTCTTACCAATGAGAATTGGTGATTTTTCAAAACGATTATCCAGAACATTGGGTTCGTCATCGGAGGATGGAGGAGGCCGCTTTTACATGTGCCCTTTTCCCTTGACATGGTGGAAATTTTGGTTGGAAGAGTTGGAAATGAATTTTCGGACCTAGGATTCGGACTTCCGAATAGAGTGAGTTTTGGGGTTTTAGTGGATGAAAATTGGGGGTTTTAATAGTTTTGAAGTAAAAGAGTGATGGGTTTTTAAAATTTAGGGCTTATTTTGAAGATTGAAGATACTTTTGATGAGATTTGGAGTGGAAGTGAACGGTAGAGAGAGAGAAATAAAGTCTAAATCGCATATTTAAAAATTGAAATCGTGGTAGTCCGGACATCTTCCCTCAACACCAGATGTCCATGTGCAAAAACTAGGATGTTCTATCAATCAAGATGTAATTCTTCAAACGTCCGCTACTTCGTCCGGTGTCTTCGGATATCCGTTACTTGTCGTGCTTATCCTTTTGTCTTTACGAACAATGACATTCGGACGTCCGTATCACGTCCACTTTTCCTGATATAAAATATGAATTTTATGATCGAATAATATTGACTAATGATGTATATAAAATCAACAATTATATGAACACATACACAATTTAGCCACATACTTCAAATTAATCGATAATGCCCAAATCTCTTCGAATATAAGAAAATCTATCAAGTGCTAAAGGTATAGTGAGAATGTCAGCTACTTACTTTTCCATATTTACAAATTCTAATAAAATATCCATCTTTTGTGCAGGATCTCTCAAAAAGTGGTGTCTAGTCTCAATATACTTAGTTCGAGAATGCAGAAAGGATATTTTTGATAAGTTTATAGCACTCATGTTATCAAACATAATATGTATATAATCAAATGATAAGTGATAATCATGGAGTGTCTGTTTCATCAACAAAACTTGTACACAACAACCAGCGACTGAGATATATTCGATTTCGATGGTAGACAATGCAATGAAATTTTGTTTGTTACTAAACCATGATACAAGTGCAAAGTCTAGAAAGTGAAAAGTTCCCCTAGTACTCTTAGGATCAATTTTGCAACTAGCCCAATCGGCATTTGAATAATTAAGTCAATCAATGTGGGTACCCTTTGGATACCAAAGACCCAATGTCTAGTGCCACAAAGATATCGAAATATTCATTTTATGAAGGTGGGATTCTTTAGGATTAGACTGAAATCTGGCACATAAGCACACACCAAACATAATATTAGATCTACCTGCGGTTAAGTAAAGAAGGGATCTTATCATACCTCGATATTTAGTTATATCAACAGAAATATCTTGATTATCTTTGTCCAATTTGATTTTTGATTTGAAGCCCAAGGAAGAATTTGAACTCTCCTATCATGCTTATTTCAAACTCATCGCTCATACAATTAAAAATTCTTCAAAAAGAGAAATATTAGTTGCTCCAAAAATAATATCATTAATATAAATTTTCACAATAATCATATCATTTTTCTGGTTTTGATAAAGATAATAATATCCACTTTACCTATTGAGAAATTGCTTGAAAGAAAAAATTTGCTCAATCTTTCATACTAAACTCTAGGAGCTTACTTTAAATCGTAAAGAGCTTGTCCAAGTTTGAAAACATTATCTGATACTTGTGATCTTTAAAATTAGGGGGTTTCTTTACAAAAACTTCTTCTTGAATAAAATCATTTAGAAATGCACTTTTACCATCCATTTGATAAAGAGTGAATTCTTTATGGTAAGTAAAAGCAATAAGCATGCCTATTGACTTTAATCTAGCAGTTGGCGTAAATGTTTCTTCAAAATCGATGCCTTCTTCTTGATTGTAATTTTGGGCCACTAATATAGCCTTGTTACACACAATTATCTCATTCTCATCTCTTTTATTTACTATCAATAATGGTTTGATCACAAACATGATTTTTTTCAAATTGATTTAGTTCTTCTTGCATAATTAGAATCCAAAATTCATTAAACTCGGCTTTTTAAAATTCTTTGGTTCAATTTGCGAAATAAAAGCATAACAATTAAATTATTTCTAGTAGAAGCTGTAGTACTTGTATCTTTGGATGGATCACCAATAATAAGTTATTTTGGATGAGAAGAGGCAAACATCCATTCCTTAGGTAAAGTTGGATCATTTTGTACTTTGGGATGTTCTATTTCACTTTGTTGTACATTTGATTTTTTATCATGTTGATCTTTAGGATCTTTCTTGTTTTGATCTTGAATGTTCATTTGCTCAAAAGGAGTCTCCAAACCTATATCATTAACAATACATTTCTCTTATCAATAGGATTTGTTTCATCAAATAGTACATGCATGGATTCTTCAACAACAAAAGTTTTTTTTTTTTTTTTGTTAAAAACTCTATAGGCTTTTCTATTCAATGAATATCCAAAAAAGATTTCAATGTCGAATTTTGAATTAATTTTCCAAAGTTTTCTTTTGATCTTAAAATAAAACATTTGCAATCAAATACTTTGAAATAACCGATATTGGCAACTTTATTTTTCCCAAGCTCATATGAGATTTTTGTTTTCTTTCGACTAACTAAAACTCTATTAACAATATAGCAAGCGGAGTTAACGACTTCGCCCAAAAATATTTTGATAAAATATTTTTATTTAGTATAGTCATAGTCATTTCTTATAATGTACGATTCTTCTTTTCAACTATACTATTTTGTTGGGGAGTTCTAGGTGCCAAACAATTATGCCCGTATCCATTTTCATTACAAAAATTATAAATTGTGATATTGTCAAATTCTTCACCATGATCACTTCTAATAGTTGTAATAGGATATTCCTTTTCATTTCGAACCTTTTTACAAAAATTTTTAAATGCATTCAAGGCTTCATCCTTTAGGTTAAAAAAGGGGACCCAAGTAAATCTAGAAAAGTCGTCGTCTAGAAAAGTCGTCGACAATGATGAATGTATGATGTTTACCACTTAAACTAATGGTTCTAGATGGTCTAAAAAGTTTCATGTGGAGAAGTTGTAAAGATTTTGTAGTTGAAGAGTGTTGCTTAAGTTTGAAAGAATTCTTTACTTGTTCACAAAATTTATCCTTTAACAAAATAGTTTTTAGAAATTTTTGAAAGTAGGTTCATACTAACATTACCTAATCTTCTATACCACAACCCATATCAACTTTTAAACTTGATAAAACATTTTTCTTCATTTTCAAATTCAATATTTATGATATGGACATCTTTACTTCGACTTTTTATAAACATCACTCATTTTGATATAGCATCCTCAATAAGGCATTTCAAAGAGTCGGATTTAATAGGATAACATTTATCACATAATTGACTAAGACTAAGAAAGTTATGTTCGGTGTTATCTACTAATAATATCTTTTAAATAAAAGGAGATGGGTGATTACCAATGTTTCCAATGCAAATGATTATTCCTTTGACATTATTTCCAGAAGTCACATGACTTTCATCCTTTTTGTTTTTTGAGATTTGACAAAAGTACTTGATCTCCAATCATGTATTTTGAGCATCCACTATCCAAGAATCATTTTCTCTTTATTTTCACTGGCACCTATAAGAATAATTAATTTTTGATTTTTAGTACCCATACAACTCTGGGTCATTGGTGGTGAGTTCTAGTGGACTCTTGAATCCACTTATATTTACTTTCAAAGTATACCTCTTTTTGGTTAAAAAATTAAAACAGTATGTCCATTTTTATTACAAAAACTTCATGTAGTATTTGGAAGAGAGAAATTAAATGCTTTAAAAAATAAAATTTTGAGAGATTCTTGTTTCAAAAAAAGGTTTGTATCAAATTCCTCCTTTGTCGAAAACACATTTTTATTCACCAAGCATTAAGTCAAAACTTTTCTCGCTTTAAATGAACTTATGAACAATCTTAGTCAAATCTATAATTTTCTCTTTTCAAGAAGAATTTTCTTTAATAAAAGAATTGTAATCGACTTTTTCTTTTTTTCAAGATCCTTTAGAATGGAGTGATTTAGAGCAAGTTTTTCATATTCCTCGAGAATCTCCCTCAAGAATCTCATCAAAAGAAGTAGATAAATCATCGTATGAACAGTTTTCATTAGAATTTACCTCTCTTCAATCGACATGAAACACATGTTTGCAATTTCCTCTTAATTTTTATCCTTCTCATGTTCATTATCATCACCCTCATCCCATGTTGCTTGGACAGTGTTCTTTTTATCATTCTCTTTTTGTTTGGGCATTCAATTGTCTTATGATCGGGTTTGTCACAATGATAGCAGGCGGTCTTCTTACTTTCCTTTGAAATCATCGATTGTTGTGAAATGCTCTCCATTTCTTAATAAGAAGAACTAGATCATCAAGCTCTTCATCACTCATTTCTTGGCTTGATGTTCTTTTATCAATGGATGATTTTAAAGCAATTTGGCATTTAAGAGGCTCCTCTATTTCTTCTTTACTTTTCCTCATTTTCTCCTTTGTCTAGGCATTATTAAGCTCATAAATAATCAAAGTTTCATAGAGCTCTTCTAATGGATATATGTTGACATCTTCAATGTTTTCAATCAGCATCCTTAATGAGCTCCATTCCTCCAAGAGAGACCTTAAGCACTTTACTCACAAGTTCACCATTAGTAAATTTTCTATCAAAATCTTTGAGGCCATTACCAGTATCGGTAAAACGAGTAATCATATCAACAATAAGTTCATTTTGTTTCATAAAGAAATTTTCAACGTTTTTAACAAAAAGATTTATCTTAGTTTCTTTGACTTTACTAGTACCCAAGTGAGTAACTTGTAAGGCATGCCAAGTTTCATAAACTGAATCATGTGTGCTAATATGATTAAATTCATTTTCATTTCAAGCACAATAAAATAGATTTTTGCTTCTAGGATTTAAAGACAAATTCAATAACTTCCGAAATATATAATCTATTGATTGAATATAAATCATCATTCTAGCATTTCAATAGTTATAATAAGTACCACAAAAGAAAGAATGATGATTTACAGAATTTCTCAAGATTATCAAGATTATGGTTAGTCATTACTCAATATTGTAAAATCTTAATTTCAAAATAAGCACCTTGCTCTAATTCCAATTGATAGCCCAAGAATAACTAATCAAGAGGAGATAATTGATTTTTGAAAAGTTTTCAAAAAAATAACACTTATATTAAGCAATTCAAGACCAAGTAGATGTATCAAATTAAAAGCTTAAACAAAATAATAATAATAAATAAAAGGGTAAAGAGGATGAAAATGATATAATTGTGAAAGTTCAATCCAAAGCAATGATCTACATCCTCCGTTATCAAGCTCTCTGTCACAAGCAAGGCATTTTCACTATAATGATTGATTTATGGTACAATCAAAGCCCTTACAATGGTTTCAGTGAAATACAAATAAGGAGCACCGATCCTTACACAATATCGAATTTTTCATGAGTCCTCAATATGACTCAATGACTTACAATATGGTACATCAAACCTCATACTATTGAGCTTTCACAAAACCTCAATGAGACATACTGATCCTTATACTATTGAGCTTTCAAAGGATCTCAATATGACTCACAAGTTGAAGAATATTTCTACAATTGAAACCTATCCCTTAATAAATGATATAAATGAATTAAGTACCAAGAGAGGCTAACACTTCAATGAATTGAATTAAATGATAGCTCAAGTGTTAGATAAGAAAACTTTGATGAAAATGGTGATTAAAGGGTTTGATTCAATCAATCAAAAGTTTTCAAAGTGAACAAGTTGATTAAATAAATATAATATAAGCTCAAACAATTTCCTCAAATGTATCTCATTTTAATGCTCTTAAAAGTCTTGCAATGAATGCAAAAAGTGAATATATTTATAGAGTTCAATGAGCAAAACATTTTGCGAAAATGGAGAAGGATCAGAATGTCCACCTCGTGTCAGGACATACAAAGATAGCCATTATACAAAAAAATTAGAATGGTCAAAAAAATCGACCGTTGAGATTGCTAGACGTCCGTTGATTCCATTTGGATGTCCGCACTTCACAAATCTCTTTGTTTCGCTTTCACTTGTTCTAATTTGAATGTTTTGAAAAATGTAGACTTTTGAAATGTATTTTCAACTTATTTTTCAAGGTAAGTGATATTGTAAAACGTGGTCTAAGTTTTAAATATCAACTTGAAAAAAAAATTCCTTTTATCAAAACATATTGTGCAAGTGGTTATTAAAATAGCTTTTTTTTTCAAAAAAGTTTTTTAGACCGTTAATCATTTATTTCTAAAGATCAAAGTATTTATACCTTTTCAAATGATTAAGAACATCTAGTCTATGATCTTTCTTTGACATTTGACTTTTAAGCTCTTATCTTGAAGGATTTGACATGATACGGAGTTCTCTATCTCTAGAAGAACATAGATTTCAGCATACTCTCTGTCTTTGAAAATGATATGATACTTAATTTAGGTACCTAGCTACTAGGAAAGAAATAATAGCATATAGCTAAAATGTATAAGAAAGGCTGGGCCAGG
This sequence comes from Fraxinus quadrangulata, assembly GCA_903798255.1. Taxonomy (NCBI): domain Eukaryota; kingdom Viridiplantae; phylum Streptophyta; class Magnoliopsida; order Lamiales; family Oleaceae; genus Fraxinus; species Fraxinus quadrangulata. Next base: position 16,041 of record CAIGRB010174849.1, read on the forward strand.
AAAACTTCTATCCTTATAAAACTAAAAGGCAATAGAGAAAGATGACTAACCACAGAAGGAAAGACTTTTGATTTGCTATCTCGGTAAGAACAATTAGAATATAAAGATGCAAGGATGGGACTAGGCTAGAGGACTCTCTATCATCCCCATCGTCCTAATAGCCGATCAAGCAATTAGAGCTATGAGCAATTTGATTGTTCTTGGGCAATAGAAGCCATAACACAATCAGGGGTTCCAAGCTTGGCTCAATATCGAGTTAGAAAGAAGCCTAGGAAACTAGGCTATTTTCCTGACTAAGGTAACAAAGTAGGACCAAAATTCACAACTTACTTCCTCTACTAAAGAAGTAGTCCAATAAATCCAGTCACTCTTTCTTTATCACTTAGCTCTCTTAGGTTGAGCCCTATAACTCTTTCCACTTCCATCGAATAGCTATTAACCATTATTCTGGGGGGACTGCAACAATAGGAACCTACATCCCCTTAGCCTTACCTTTTCCTCTAGTCATAGAAGGTTGGTAGGCCGTCTCTACCATTCCATGTTCTCGCTTACTTTCTATGTAACCATTAGTTTATCAAGTTCGAAGTTTCTATTAAATGAGAAGATGAGGATGGCCCGATGTCATGCATTTTCTGTAACATGATTTACACAAGTGTACGGTGTCAAGTTTTGTAATATAATAATAAAATTAGAATATCGAACCCACAGGGATTGTAATTCAAATTTTAGTTAATTTTAGTCATTTTCTTTGCATTATCCTTCAATTGTGAACTTTCAGGCTTCTTATCCTTCAAGCTTATGTTGATTCATTACAGTATTTAGGTGACATCTTTCCTTCTTTTTATTTGGTTGACATATTTATGCATTGACGACAACACAAAATTTGGTTTGGGAAGGGTCAATTTGGATTCAATTTGGATTTTGTTGTGAATTGTATATGATATGTATAATAATCACAGAAATTTGTTGTGATTTTTTTAAACAGTAAGAAAATTTTTATTTGAGTCTTTGATTTACTGCATGTTTATGCTTTTGAATGACAAAATATGCCACTAGGAGTTAATTTTGCTTATGAGAATCTAGATGTTGAGACACTTGCTGAATTCTTTTTGTACACACAAGCCCTTTAGGTAAGATGGTAGTTAACACATGTAGCTAGAGGAGTCTCTTGTAGAAGTTTTCTTGTGAGAGAATTGGTGAGGATTGAGAGCCACAACATACTAAAAATGGCAATAAGCGTTCATTGATTCTATGAATTGGAAACTTCTCTTGAGAATAACATCATACGGTTTGTGGTAAGATGGTGGATTACTTGGGAAATGATGAAAGTCAATTTATAATTGACAATTAAGCCTTCAACCTTACTTTTCAATAATTACAACCCCTAGTAACCACTTTGAGCCAATACACATATATAGCATTTTTCTTCGTGCACCTATGTTATCTATACATCTCCATATTGGAGTATACCCTATTGATAAGTTGGTTTTATAACGGAATTATGAGATATCTTTTACTTCTGAATTTACAAATTTCTACTGCATTCATGTGTTTCTTATGATTTATTCAGGTGCTTCTATAATAGGAGAGTCAACAATTTAAGATGGAATCATTGGGGAGAAATTCAAGTGTCACCAGCTAAATCAAGAATGAATTTACAACAAGAAGAGGCGCCCCCGCTCCATAGCATTTACAGGGAGAACAGGCACCCATGCGCCATGAACTGGCACCCCTGCGCCATGTACCGGTGCCCCCGCGCCAACCAGAACCTCAAAAAAATATTTTACCGAGACTAGGGGCGTCCTCGCGCCCAAAAGAGGTGCCCCTGCGCCGCGACGATACCAGTCCATCACATAAGCCCTACAACTGATGAGTTTAAGGGGGGAATAAAAGATGGCTTGGGGGTTCAAAATGGGGACTTTTGGGAAAGCACAACCAGCAGCCACACAATAGAGAAGACCCTTGGAGATTGAGAAATCCACAAATTAACGAGTTTTCTCTTGTTCTCTATCAATATTTTCTATTCTATCAATGTTTAAGAATATGAATTGTGTTTTCTTTTATATTTCTATGGAGTAATTTATTTTTCTAGAGATACAATGTAGCCAACACTAGAGATTATGCTTTGATCATTTAATTATCTATTCTAGAAGTTATTCAATTGGTTTATTTGTGTTTATTTATTCTTAATGCTTTTGAATGCTTGATCGCCATTTGAATGATATTGAATTTGGGATTTACTATCGAGAGAGGGAATTCTAAATAGGGATCATTGATAAACACAACTTAGGAGATTATGGAGTTCGAGAGGCATGTAAAACCCTTTGTAGTTATTAAGAGAACCAAAGATCTAAATGTAGTTTATCATCTTAATTTTAGATGGAGACTCAAAATTAGGGTTTTAAAAGTAATTCTTAATTCGCCATCGAGAGAGGGGATTAAGATAATTTCGGGCTCTTGACTAATAAACCATAAGAATAAAATAAGGAATAGTTAGATGATTGAAGCATGATCGATGGTTAGGTGAAATTGGATCTCTAGAGTTTAAGCATATTAGTGTTAACATTATTTAATTGCATTTTTAATTTATTGAATTAGTCAGTTAATTATCTCCTTTCAATATTCATATTCTCTAGATAAAATTAAGGTTATTTTAATTACAGTAATTATTAGAATTTGATTTCAATCCCTGTGGAAAACGATACTCTACTCTCACTATATTAAAAATTGACACCATACGCTTGCGGTTGAAAAATTCTCACATCACTTATACACGTATTTTTCCACCTTGAAATATTGAAGAATGTGTTGATTGAAGGTGTGATGTATTGAAATGCGTGATAAGATACTTACTCCCCATGTTTGGTACACATTCTTTCAAAATACATTCTTTTAAAACTAGTTTTCAACCACATATTCTTCAATAAAATAATATTTTTCATCACATCAATAACTTTTTCTTACTTTTTACTCACATATTTCCCATCATATAATATTTAAAATACATTATTTCCTCAGTAATATCCATCAAACACATCTTTAGCTATGTGCTTGGATGTTTTGAATCCTGATATCCTTCTCATATAGCCCAACGTGAACTTCATTACAACATTTTACATTGAGTGTTTTGATCCCAAGTAGGATTGTGGAATGAATAGATGAATTCTCATTTGATAGTGTGCCTATCATGAGATCAGTGTTTGCTTGTTTCTTATTCATAAATACTTAAGCCTCCACATTTTGAGTGTTCATCTTCAATACCCGTGAGTTATGGAGCAGAACCTTTAGCTCGAGACATACTTGATGTTATGTGTGTTAGGGTTGGCGCTAAGATGGCTATGGCTTGATACACACTCACACATTTTGCAAGTATTTTTGATATCCTGATAATCATGACACTATTAAGTTCTTATGGTGTTGAGTTTGAAAGAGGCATGAACTGTGGTTGAATTAGAACTTAACAATTTGAATTGTAACATAGACCTATCATTGGTCATCTTGTTTTGCATAAAATTGCTAGGGACTAGCAATAATCAAGTTGGAGGGTGTGATAAGACTGTAAAATATCATGATTTTTCCCTCTTATTTGTTGTTCTCATGTTGTTATTTGATGCCAAAATGCACTCATTATCTTTATATTTTGATTTAGGTGGTAACTTGATGGATATGGCGAAATTTGGAAGAAATAAGTGAAAAGGGGCCAAAGTGGAAGAAAACAAAAGTTGAAGGACCAAATTGTAAATATCCAAAAGATGACTCGAAAGGCAAAACGAGATATGAAGATTTGAGAGTATTAAGCATCAAAGGGATAAAATATAGTTGAAGTATTATCAGATATCAACTCCCAGCCGAAAAAGTTTTGCTTTGAATTTTTAGTCTCAGTTTGAGACTCATTTTTGGCACAGGAAACGTTCGAATTGGAAAAATCATTTTTGAGTCAGCTTTCCAACTCATCTTGAATCGCCTCGATCTATTATAGGGAGAGAGAGTTATAAGTAATATACTGAATGCTGTCCTGTGAAAGTTATCAAAGCTATGCGGTCGCATAGCTTAAATTCAATGAGGTCGCATAGAGGGCCAAGTTAAAATGTTCTATGCGGTCACATCTATTTATTCTATGCTGTCGCATAGAGTATTTTCGACTTTAAATCAACCACTTATGGAAAAAAACTATAAATACATGTTTTGAATCCCTAAACAGGAGAAAAAAAGGGAGAGAACTCCTCCATACTACTGTCTCTCATCTTTGACTCAAGAATCTCCATGAAGAACTATAAATCTTGGTGAAACTAGAGAGGAACTCAATCGGAATTGGTGATTCCGTATGGGTAATTTGATTTTTCATTGTCAAACAATTCTAGGATTTAGATTTTCTTTTCATGAAAATTTTTGACTTGGTTTAACCTTTACTAGATTTTTCATGGATTCAGTCAATTTTTTCCATCGAAGAATAAAACTATTTTTTGAGTTCCAATTTCAATTAATTTATGTTGAGATTGGTTTAACACTTATTAAATTCTTCATAAATCTAGTCATACTTCTTCTATCGAATGATTGAACTATTTCTTGAATTTTAATCTCGATTTTACTTTATTGGTGGATTGACTACTGCCTTATGTTTGATGTATATGGTCGATACTTGATCTTATTCCAATAAAAAGAGTGAGAATATGTTATAGGATATTTAGATTCTAGGATTACAATTGAATGAAATTGTAATTCCGATGTAATGTCCCAAATTTTATATTCTTTATTTGGTTGATGTAGCCCATTTAAGGTTATGAAAGTACAAGCCATAAGTTATTTATAGGCCCAATAATTTAAGACGTTAAGTTTAAGTAAATTTGATTACAAAGATTTAATCAATAACTGGGTTGCCACAATGGTCATCTGCATAGTATTTCATAAAGATAACCCAGGTTCAAATCACCATGCAAATATTTTTATAAAGTACTTTATAAAATTATTTTTTTATGGTCTTAAAACTCTTTAAATTCCTAGTTAAAGACTCAATTTAACAAGATTAATGATAATATAACTCTCCCATTTAGTTTTTCACTAAAAATTGAGGTTACAGAATGAGGAAAATCATTTTTTAACTACACCCCCCCCCCCCAAAATCCGAAATTGCTCTTATTTTCTCTCAAAAAAAAGTATATTTATATTAAGGAAAGCAAAAAAAAAAAAGGTGTGAAGGAGAACGTGGACACTTTGATCAAGGAAAAAGATTTTCAAAAGAAAGAAAAACATAGGAGAGGAGTAGATTTCTTAAAGCTTCGGGTGCCGTTGGGAAACAATATTCACTATCCAAATTCATTCATTTCAAAGTTTCAAATTAAGGTAGGTAGAGGTGCAAGTGTTTGTTTCGTTTTCAAACTATGATTTTTAGTTAAAAGTTTGAATGAATTGGTACCTCCAGGTACGGGCTTCGGCACTACTATACTTTGAATAATCATTCTCCAGCTCTACGTGTTATGATAATGCTATAGAAATCAAATTTTGCCGAAAATCCCTCTGCGTACGACGGTATGAATCTACAGTTCGAAATTTCTAATTTGATAACGATATGCACCGATGATATCTATTGAGTTTCAAACTCATGGGTTAATTCCCCTCCTATAGGTTGATTTGATATGCTTGGGCGTGGATGATGGTAGAGGATGATACAACATGTTATGGAGATATCGGTGATTTAACGTTTTTAATTCGATTATGCTACATTTATTTTTATTTGGTTTCTATAAACATCATATGTGGGACTATTCTAAGAAAATTTTTAAGAATAAGTTATGTTTAAAAGTAGTTATGTGTTATAGAAATTAACTTACAAGTCACCATTTACCACAAAAGAAAGTGTTAGCGATTTAGTGTTGCTGTTTTTCTAAATTTTCAGCTTTTGCCCCGAAATTCAAAAATTCATAACTCAATCGTTACTAGGAATTTTTTTTACAAAATTAGTGGCGTTTGATAGCCTCATAGGTTAGCTACTGAATAAACTTCGAATCATGTCAATCCGATGTCGGTAGAATTTTATATGTTCCTTAAAGTAAACTGTACTGAGTACTGTTGCTGTTTTCAGCTTATGCCCTTGACTTTAAAAATTTGTAACTCAATCGTCACTTAGAATTTTTGGACAAAACCAGTGGCATTTGATAGCTTCATGGATTATCTAGTGAATAAAGTCAAAAATCATGTCGATCCAACATCTGTAGAATTTTATATGTCATTTTAAATAAACTACGTTGGATTACCTTCTAAACCCAGTCGCCGCGGGTTTTTGAAAAATATTTTAATACCTCATATGTTACCAACAGAAGCTGATTTTTGGATATGTCATAATATAAAGAATTTCCTACTTTACTATAAACCTTTATGAAGTTTCGAGGTCGATAGCTATGCAAACGAATTTATTTTTGAAATTGCCACTGAGATAGAAAACGAAAGCAGCAACATTTATTTTTCATTTTCTTCCTAGAGTTTCAAGTCAATAATGTGACTTTATTTCTAAGAAATTATTATATAATCCCTTAATACGAAATTATATTATTTAGAATTAAAAAAATTTCGAACTAAATTCTTAAGTTAAATTTTTATGCTTTCCGCTAAAAGTATAGTTAATTATTTTATTAAGTCTACGGTCTACGGGTAAAGTAAAGTTAATCTATTGACATTTCGATCCATGCGGGTCGGGGCGTTACCTATTGACATTTCGATCCATGCGGGTCGGGGCGTTACATCAGATGCTTCGCTACCCCAAATATTGATTTTAATTTCATTATTTCAAATATTAAATTCTTAATTTTATTCGAACAAAAAATTTTACTTCACAAACGAGAGAACATGCATCATTTTTTATTCTTTGAGCATTTCTTCCATTTCCCTATGGGAACCCCAAAGCTATGCTACAACTACCACGTTATTCTTTGGGTGTATCATATCTGGAGGCAGCATAAAGAAAGAAAGGATTGATCGACCTTAGCATACATTCATGTGATCGAGACTCTACGAAATTATATAATATAGCTGAAAGCACAAACTGTAACTTACACTATTCCTTGCTTCTTAACTTAATAAGGCTAAAAATGGTAATGTGTAAATGATTGAAAAAGGACGAACCCCCTTTCAGAATCCACACGAATGGAAGCTTGGTAAACTTTGTTACATTAATCTAAAACAAGATATAGAATAGAATCTCATGGTTCTAGAATAGCAGCGGGTTGCCAGCTACTGAAAGTGATTTCGAGTCACCAGCCAGGTATACTATTTCCCTACTTTCTGTGAACTTTGCTCCTCGTATGATTTTTCTACTTCGTTTAGTTTAGTGATTGATTTCTTAGAGAATAATGGTCCAGTCACTCGACTAATCTAATCGTAAAGAAAATTTGATCAAGTTGCCATGAATGCTTGTGGAGCATGTCTCTAATTGTTAGCTGATCATTATCTTTATGTAATGGTCCTTAGATAAGCTATGGGTCCTTGATCGAGCCAAGGATTATTCCAGAAATTGATGTTTTCACCCGATTCTCGTATCCACTTATAGAGCAAAGATAATGTCTAAATAGTCCATTACAAACAATGGTAGAATCAATCTTATCCACCAAAGTGACTAACCTAACATAGGGTGTTTCCTTTAAAGAGTGGAACAGTGACCTTAGTACATGAATACTTATAGCCTCCAGTGTAAACGGGCATAATTCATCAAAAGGTCTTAAACTCTAAATTTCGAGTTACTTTATATCATTATCACAATAACTTTAGCAGCTGTTGGAAGGCATGTTGGTTACACCCACACCTCCCAGACCACTATCAGATCCACCTCATAGGAATCATAATCCAAATACCAGTCGTGAATATCACATGGGAGGAACAAGCCATTAGACTTCCGAATGTTATGACCTTACGCATAAGATTCAAGATCTCATTGATCAGAAGCTTTGCAACTCATCCAAGGATATAATTAGTATCCCCCTCCCCTCCCAAAAGGGCATTCGCTCCAGGTACCCCATCGCACCTACTAGTGCCAGGATCCGCTCATACCTCACAGTAGTCTTTACTTCTTTGTCTGATTCCTTTCTAAGCAAAATTAAAGCCTATTTTTTTATGGAACCTTAATTGCCATTTGGAACCACATCATTACATTTTTATAAGCAATTTTTTCACAAGATTTAACTACGTAGAAATTTCAAATATACAAAAAGGAATCAACATCGATTATAAACTCCTACAATTAAATCTTAGCCATAGTTAAAGCTAAAACATCCAGAAAACTTCATTCCTTCTTAACACAAACTTCAACTCACAAAGGGGGTGAAAATAATCTACTTATTTTTATTTTTTTGCTTATAATTTTTTAAGTTTTCATTCTGAGTAATGATTTCTTGATATGAGTTGTGGTTTATTTTCAATCATTATGTTTTGGAATAAAGTCTTATAAATCAACTAAATCCCTCAAACATATACAAAAGCAAGTTAATAAATTCAATGCTTAGTGAATTATGCATCAAAGTTTGTACCTTAATCTTCTATAGAGAACCATAAAGAGCCTTCCTTTTTGTCTTCTTCGACCACTGAATCACAAGCACAAAAGTAGTGAAAAATTTGCAAAAAAAGGCAAAAATAAATCAGTTTAAGAGCCAAGCGTACTTACTCATTGAACTCACATTTCCAATAGAAGTACCTCTAATAGAATAGGAGATGCTAGAGAAATAGAAAACCGAAGTATCCCAATGGTGTAACTTTATCTACTTATTGGAAAAGGAAGATCACTTTGATTGCTTGTTTCGGAGAAATAAGTGGCTCACGAGAAATCGAAAGAAATATATTCTATTTGATTTCAAAAACCTCATATAGCACTTCTTCCAATCCTGAATGGGGGATTACTTGTAGGAATGACATAATGCTAATGCATGTTCTACACGGCCCGAGGAAGCATCAATTTTTNCACGAGGAATGGAAAGAAATATATTCTATTTGATTTCAAAAACCTCATATAGCACTTCTTCCAATCCTGAATGGGGGATTACTTGTAGGAATGACATAATGCTAATGCATGTTCTACACGGCCCGAGGAAGCATCAATTTTTAATCTCATTATGGTCATTTATAAGAGCTTAAGCATGTTCTTAGCGGTAATCTCAAAGCCAAGTTGATAGAATTCAGTGCCAAGGAAAAGATTTTGAAAAAAAAGGGCCACTTGACTCCTAGTTGTTCTGAATCAAAAAAATGGGTTAGCTTTTCTTGCAGTCAAGCATAAATTAGTAAGTACTTTCCTCCAATATCCTTAAACCCAAAAAGTTGGGATGACTTCATCGCCTAAGAAGTCCTCGGACCTTGATTCATCTAGTTTTTTGAGTCAGGGGTAGAAATCAGCTATAAGCAAAAATCCTGGCCTTTCTTTATGATCATTTCATATAAGAATCATGAATTTCAGCTTAGTTTCATCTCCTCAGGAAAAGAAAGAACACCTCATTTTCTTTAATAGGAAATAGGCTTCTTCAGCTTGAAAACTCTTCTTATACAACCTTTAACCTACCCCCCCTGCCCGACGCCCTAATCCATTACTTCTTACTATTACTATAGCTTCATTTCCCGATATTCCAACATTTTCCTATCCATCACTGTAGATGTTCAATCGGCTATCCAAGAAGTCCAAGGTGCACAAGTCTACTCCTTGATAAAAAGCTATCCCCATAGAGGTCCCATTCCCAGTGCTTCGATTTCTGCAACGTCACATATTCCTTTCTCCATTGTTCCATCAATAGGACAATCCCATGCCCCCAATATACCTGTATACACCATGCAAACAATGTGTATTCCAGAAGACATAAACCAGGAAATAGATAGGAAAAACTGCAAACTTGTGTGGGTGGGAGAACAAGGACAACAAAAAAGAGAAAACATTTAGTAGCTTGGGATAAGGTGTGCAAAGAATAAAAGGAGGGCCTACCTAATGAGCACGAGAAAGGTCAACATTATCTCAATGGATGTATGGGACAGAAAATCCTCTCTGACCCAGACTCAGTATGGGCTGCAGTGCTAAAAGGAAAGTATCCAAAGAATTCAAGTTTGCTGGAATGCAAGGCCACTTCTAACTCTTCATATACATGGAGGAGCGTTCTCAGGGGTCAAGAGTTNTATGGGACAGAAAATCCTCTCTGAACCAGGCTCATTATGGGCTATAGTGCTAAAAGACAAGTATCCAAAGAGTTCAAGTTTGCTAGAATGTAAGGCCACTTCTAAGTCTTCATATACATGGATGAGCGTTCTCAAAGATCAAGAGTTGCTGAAGAAAGGAACTAAGTAGATTATTGGAGATGGGAAAATAAGAAAGTTCTGGAAAGATCTATGGATGTTCGATATAAAGTTCGAAGAGCATATATACAAATGGGTCTTTGTTAGCCTTCCAAGCATAAATTTCCGTAGAAGAAATATGGAAAATCTTCATTGAGGCATTTCAATCTTCTTAGGTGGAGTATAGCATAGGGACATATACCACCTTTTGTTTTTTATTATTATCTTTTTAAATCAAGTAACGAAAGTTGTGACACTTTTGTTGAGTGAGAGTTCACAAAGGGAAAAATGAATGAAAGACTTCAAGAGTACGTTGGAAATCACAATAGCACACAATAAAGTATGGATTAAGTTCGAAGCTTTCATGAATCAAGAGAAAAATATCCAGGCAATTTTCTTGAAACACTCACAACAATCACGAAATGACTACCAAATTCATTTGGGTGCATCAATCGATTGTGTTCGGTTTCTTCTAAGACAAAGGATTGCATTTCGTGGACGTAATGATTCTGAAAAATCAACAAGGGAATTTTTGGAATTATTGCATTTTTGGCTGATCATAATGGGGAGATTAGAGCTGTTACTTTTGCTAATACTCCTGAGATTTTCAAATTGATATTGTAAGTGCTACTGCTTTTGAAAAAATCAATGTTATTAGTGATCGTTTATTTTCCATTCTGGTTGATGAATCACGTGACATCTCAATTAAGGAGTAAATGTCTATTGTTTTTCGTTATGTGAACAAGAATAGATGTGTGATCGTTTGGTAGGTGTAGAGCATGTACCGAATACCATGTATGTCTCTCTTAAAGCTGCTATTGATTACTTATTCTATAAATATAAATTAAGTATATCTAACTTGAGAGGTCAATGTTATGATGAAGCTAGTAATATGCAAGATGTGTTTAATGGTCTCATAGCACTTATTCTGAAAGAGAACTTGAGTGCTTTCTACATTCATTTTTTGCTCATAAACTTCAACTATCTCTTATTTCTATAAGCATTTTTTTTATTTGGTTTTGATATAGTGATGAATGTTACTAGATGATAAGCTAAACGATGTAATCTTTTCAAGAGAAGCACAGACTTCGATTGTCGAAGCCCTAATCATGGTGAATTATCAGGTGGACAAGGCTTTATCAACAAACTACCATAAAGTCTTCTGGTGTTATACATTTGAGCTCTCACTATAATTCTTTGATTTACTTGATTGAAATGTTTTCACCTACAATTGATGTCCATGAAATAACTGCTCAAGATGTTCCAAGTTCTAGAAAAAGAGGTGAAGTACGTAATTTATTAACCTTGATAGTAAGATTTGACTTTGCATTTAGTCTTTTTCTGATCAAAAGGATCTTAGGAATCTCAAATGAATTCTCAAAGATGTTACAAAGGAAAGATTAAAATATTGTCAATATCATGAGATTAGTAAAAATTTGTACAGAACAACCCCAAGCAATGAGGGACAATGGATGAGGCTCTTTTCTTGAAACAATTTGTTCTTTCTATCAAAAGCAGCATATTAATGTTCCTAAAGTGGATGCTACGCATATACCTCCAGGTCGTTCAAGGCCTAACACTCCAAAAATGACAAATTTACATCATTTACGTGGGGATTGCTTTTATACCATCATTGATATGCTACTTTAAGAGTTGAATGATCTTTTTTAAGGTAGATAGTGAATTTGTACCTTTGTATAGATGTTTGTGTACAGATGATTCGTTTTTAGCTTTTGACAAGAATAAATTAGTTCGACTTGATAAGTATTATCCTTAAGGGACTGTTCTCTTTGTGTTTCAATTTTGTATTTTGAGTTTTGAATTCATTTTGTGTTTTGTGTTTTCAGTGTCCATTTTGAGATAATTAAAAATGTTTTCTTTTTGGCATTTTGAAAAATTATTTTCAAAAATTAGAAAATGACGTGTTCACTTCCCTCTTCACTTCACTGCCGTCTCTCTCTCTCTCTCTCTCTCTCTCTCTCTCTCCCCGATGCCTCTCTATTCTTCCCCTCCTTCTTCACTGGCGGTTGTTGGTTTGGGTGTTGTGGTTGGATGCGGTGGTTACTGTGGCGGTGGTTAGGTCGCGACGCTTAGGTGGTGGCTGTGGCGGTGGTTAGGTCATGATTTTTTGTCGCGACGCTGCGGGTCTTGCCTGTGGTTGGGTCGCAACACTGCGGTGGTGGCTGAAGCGGTGGTTGGGTCACGATTTTTGGTCTCGATGCTGCANGTGGTTGGGTCGCGATTTTTGGTCACGACGCTACGGGTCTTGGCTGTGGCGATGGTTGGGTCGCGATTTTTGGCTGTGACGGTAGGGGTCTTAGCTGTAGCGATCTTGGCTAGGTTGGGTCACGATTCTGGTGGCGATTTTGGGGTGGTTTGGTGGCAATTTTGGCTGTAGCAGTGGTGGTCTTCCTGGTAGCGATTTTGGATGTGGTGGTGGGGATGATTCTGGTGGCTTTCTCCTGGTGCAGTGGTGGTTAGGTGGCGATGGTTCAGTGGTGGTCGCGGTGGTGTAGTGATGGTTGGGCTGCGGTGGTGCAGTGGTGGTCGGGTGCGGTGATGGTTGGCGGGGGTTGAAAACCAACGAAAACACATTTTAGGAATTTTGGCCAAGTTATAACTGAAAACACCCAAAACGACAAATTTGTCGTTTTGGGTTTTCTTTGTAAATTTTAGACTTGTTTTCGAAAATGCATTTTCAAAAATAGGAAAGTGAACATGTTTTTACTGTTTTGAAAAATGAAAATAGAAAATAGCTTGAAAATGGCAAAGAGAACAGCCCCTAAGTTTTTTCACTAACAGATCTTTATGCACTTGATGTCAACTTTTGAAACATATATTTTTGATGTGGCAAGGATGAAAACTTTGAAGGATTACGGGGTCTTAGTGTTGCAAAGAAATTGGTTGTGGCGAAGGAAAACGAAGTGTCGTGGAAGCTTGCTCCAAGGGTCGTCAAAACGATATTTTTCGGGCTTAGTTTTATGTTACATTTCTCTACCAAACAACCAATCCAAACAGCTCCAACCCACAACCAATATATTCACATCGATTGCTCCTCAATCTCACCCACAAAGGTCAAAATAATGGTGATGACTTGTAACCACAAAGGCAAGAAGAAAAACAATGAAAGAAGGCAAGAAACAAGACCAAAATACCAAGGAAGTCACACGTTTTTCTTTCTTCAAAGGGGCTGTCGGTTTCTCTCCTCTCTTGCACACGGTTTCTTTCTTCTTTTCTCACAAATCACACACTCAACAGCTAGGGCAAAAACGCCATATATATAGGCTAGGTTAGGCTTTAGTTGGACCAATAAAAGAGGTTAAATGGGCCAGGATTCAAAGTCATTCAAGAGGTAATATAAATGGGCCATGAGCAACATTAATTATTTAAGTTATTTCCAACGGCTGACATTGTTTTTAGGTTGAGCCTTTAGACTTGATTGTTGATAATAATTTAATCCAATGTCTACGTCATCGCCCAGAATTCAATGGGTATCAAAACCCAACATGAAATGTATTCACTACGACGTAGGGTTGTCACATTGGCATTGATTCTTTCCATTGTTACTGCTATTGTTGAGAGGACATTTTCTGCAATGTATCTTCTAAAGATTCGACTGCGTAATTGAATTGGAGATCAGTGGTTGAATGACAATTTAGTTATATATATTGAGAAGGATATATTTAATGAAATTGATAATGATTTAATTATACGATATTTTCAAAATATGAAAATACATCAGAAATAATTATAGTAATGTAGTGTTACTGCATTATATTATTTATAATTAGTTTTGCTATATTATTTTTGCCTGCCCAAATAAATTCTAGCTACGACATTGCAAGTGATCATAGACATTTTAAATTCGAACACTCAACAATGGATGTAATAAATAAAAACATTATTTATTTATCATAAAATGTAATTCTATCACAATATACTATATAGACACAATCCACTACATTCACCATGAAACAGCTCGAATGCTGCAACGATATTATCCATAATCCGCCTTCCCGGAACAAACATGTTATGGTGTTCTAAAATAAGACTTGGAATCTATGTGTAATGGTCTTAGTAGTCAATGGTCTTCCATCATTTTAAACATTTTAAGACAACTCGTGATACCTTCCACCAGTAAGGTCCAGTGTGTGGGCCCCATTTGCCTCAATGCCTCCTCCGATCTTCCACGTTCTCCTTGATAAATTGCCTCTCAAATTAGAGTATGATTTGCAATTAAGAGCACTTTTATTGCAATTAAGGCACTGTTACCCAATGTTCTAAAGCTCGCTTAGGCTCAAAACTCGAATAAAACACCTCGTTTCGTGTTCAGGCCTTTTTTTTTTCAATTCCTAAATAGTTGAATTTTTCCCTCATCTCTTTCGTTTTCCTATGTGTGCTTTATTAAATTTTTATTTTTTTAAAAGTCTTTTATTTGTCTTTAGTTTTTTTATTTTTTTTAAACTTTTCATTTGACTTTTAATTCCAAGTTTTTAAGACTTTATTTGTACAAAATTTAAAAATGACTTTATTCGATAAGTTAAATAAGATTAAGCTAAGTACTATCTACATATGTGATTATGATCTTGAGACTTATTATTTTATTGAAAATTGCGAAAGCATGTATGAAGTTCCTATAAATATATTAAGTAAGATTTATCTAGTTGAAAATTAAAACTATGAAAAATAGTTTAGTTTTTGTATTTCTAAAACTCAAAAATTCTATAATTGACTAATTATAAGAATTATTAAGTAAACATAGTATTTTATAATTTTAGATGTTTAATATCTATTATTTTAATTATTAAATGATTTTTAAAATGATTAAAAGTTTAAAATAGTATTAAAAATAAGAAAACATTTTTTACGTCTAGACGTCGCTCAGACTTGTTTAATCTCGTAACGTTTGAAGTTTCGCATTCATGTCTAGACACGCTTTACGCTTTTTAGAACACTATTTTGCCTATTTTGCTATTTTTGAGCCAGGTATATTTAATCTTATCAGTTAGCAAAATATAATATACAAATTTTAATTTTTCCAAACATAGTAGATAAATTGTAGATATATTCACTTTAAAAAAGTGTGAATATACCCTATTTACCTGGTATATTTTGTAATTTTCCCTGAAATTATCCCACTTCCACATTTACTTGTTTATTTTATATCTATTATTGTTTTTTTAATAATTTTTAAATATGATTAAAAGATTAAATATAATAAAAAATAATACTTGAAGTCAGGAACATGATTTCTGTTTCAACCCTAATTTCTCGACTAACTCGAGAATTTCTTACTGCACTCAGAACTACGATGATACATTTTGCCATCCCTAAAACCAAACATTGTATGCAACAAACTTATCAGTGTCATCCTGCAAAGATCCTAGCTGGGAAAACTTTTGTCCTTACTGCTTTTTGCCATTGGCCTCAAAATCTTGTTCTTTCTCAAAGACTTGACTCCATAATAGAAGGAGACACCAGCAAGCAAAATGACAGGAGACAAACTATACAAT
>CAIGRB010174884.1:9953-29537 GCA_903798255.1 Fraxinus quadrangulata
TTATTAAAATTTATTAAAATTTTATTATTTATCCAAACCAAACAGGTGCTTCAGTTTTTTACTTTCCTTTGTTTGGACTATAATTTGGGAGGTTTAACGTAAGTGAATACGCAAGACATACGAAATTGAACCCCCAAAATTTCTATAGGCTAAATGAGTTGATTCATTTTCTATTAGAGATAATGTATTGATTTCCTTTTTCTTTCCTTTGTTGATGTTGACAATTTGACAATGAATGCAAGAAAATGATCTAATTTATTTAATTATCGAAATACTAACTGTTTGATGGCTATTATTTTGAGAAAATAAAATTTGAATAGTAATTTTTTGAAAAACTTGTAGTTAAAAAGTGTGAAAAATTTTGGAGTTAAGTACAAATTTTTTTTCCTACTTTTAAATTACATATTTTTTCAAAAAAATATTATTTAAAACTTCACTTTTACAAAATAATGGCCATCAAACATGGATTAAGTAAGTTATGTACAAATCTGATTATTCTAGATCGAGCAATTAGTGACAAGAAGGCCCTTTATATATATATATATATATAATGATTCGTACACTATTAGATTTTAGGACAAATCAAAATATTTGATTAATAAAAGGAGATGCTATTCTTACCAGAGAGAGTTGAAACCCCCCATAATAATAGAAAAACCCTAATAAAAATCGCCAGCTTAGATGTGATGTTTGACATAAGGTGAAGGTGAATTTGGATTGGGGTGTGCTAGTGAAGTAAGTTGGAGAAGATGATTTTTTTTTTTTATGTATTAATACATATTTAGGGGTAGTTTGAGCTCTATTTTTTTTTTCAAAAATTACATTTTGCAATAGTGTTATGATGGAGAGCGTGTGGTTAAAAAATCAGATTTTTTTTTGAATTTGCGTGTAATAAGAAACTAATCAATTTATTACCAAATGGAGAAAATAATGAGTGTTGCTACATAATTTAAAGGTTCGAGATGGAGAACGCTAAAAAAAGATTGGGAGATAGGTTTTTTACATTTTGCAAAAATTAAGGATCAAAAACGCAAATTTCTCATAACGAGAAAAATGAATTGTTTAATTAATTCTATAAAACAAAATATAGAAACGAAGAGTATATATTAAACGATATTGCGCTCCACCAATCCTTCAATACATGTGAGTTATAATAGGTGAATACTACTAAAGTCAAATAGATTTTACAAACAAATTACTAAGCCTTTGTTTGAGCCACATTTTTCACAAAAAAAATGAAATTTGTAATTATGATTTTTAGAGAATGTTGGTTAAATAGTAAGAAAAATTTTGAGTTTGCATACAATTATTTTATTGATCGAATGTTCGATTAAAATGAGTTTGGTAAAAAATAAATAAATTTTTGGATAATGGAACTTAAACAGGAGCTAAAGTTAAATCAATTCAAAGGTCGCCCTTGAATGTTGCTATACCCATAAGAAGCATTTTAAACTTCAGATGAAAAATGTCGAAAGACATATACGACTTGGCATTCACCTCAGAGTGAAGCCACTACTCCAAACTCGCACAACTTAATAATTCCATAAGACTTATTAGCACAAAATGTCCTTACGTTTTACCAATTGTGTGCAAAACGTCCATACATTTCAATTTTTTGCATTTTCACTCTTATGTTAACGTTTCATTGTGGAAAACGTCATTCCATCCATTTGCTGTGAGTTTTACTGTTAAATGCATACCTGGACTCACTTTTAATTTGAAACTCGAAGGGTAAAAATGATGAGGCCACTTTAAAAACCTCTTCTTCTCGATAACACGCACGGTTCATCTTCCATTTTCTCCACTCTTCACGTCCCGTGCACACCCATTTTTTTCATCATCTTCTCATATCATCTAAAATATCTCCTCGTATCACCCAATAAGAGTGCGTCAGGAGGACGAATTGAGAGAAGATAATATTTCGTTGTGGGTCCGTTATTTTTTATTTTACAGTTCGAAATTTTAAGTTTTGAGTAATCAAGGTTTCTTTGCTATTTTTTATGGAATATATTCTTGTTTTTCATAGGATTTTGTGCCGAATGAAAATGTTTTCTCCGTTTATTAGAGAGCCCGGTGACGAGACACCCACATACAGTATGAATGCTGTCCATCCATGATCATTGTTTTTCCTTCATTAATTTTGTTGCTTTGTGGAATTAAAGATTGGAACTTTATTGAAATGAGAATTTAGAAATGACCTTCAACACCGTGAGGGTAATTTTGGGGGGTTTGTATGTATTCTTCTGAAACCATGTGACATTGTTTGGGAGTTGAAATTTCTGTGGTTTTGGTTGAGTTTTGAGCATTGTATGATATGCAATCCATTATTGCCATGATTTGATCAATGTGCATTTCTTTATTTCGATACCACCTTTCACTGTTCATTCATTCATTTCCATATTCTTTTGCATGCAGGTGCACATTCTGGCTACTTCACTGTTGAATTGCATCAAGGAGGAAATTTCTATGATAAGTCAAACAATTTGGCATATGAACATGGATTTGTGCTTTTCTTCGATATCTTCCATGCCTCATTGTTTACGAAAAGTAATTTGATGAAGTTCTTAAATGCAGTTGATCATAATTTGATATTGGTGTTTTACTACAAAAAATGAAAGATGAGTTTAGGGAAGGGGTTGACTAGATTGAAGAGCGAGAAGGATATTAAAGAAATGCTTAGGGATAGAGATGGACATCCTGTAGTGCAGATATATGTTGTAGCCCCATTGCAATTGTATGCATTGCCATTGCATGCATCGATCTCAGAAGTTGATGCAATGTGATAAACGACAAACATTTGAAAGTTGTTACATACCTTTCATGGAAAAGAACGAGGGTGGAGAGCCTAAAATTGATTGGTCAGATCATTTTTTTCGTGAGAATGGTGAAGATTTGTGGTCACATTACGAGGAAACCCTCCAATAACATTATGAAGAAAATCAAAATGTAGGTGATATGGGTGTTGAAGATGATGAAGTCGGGGTTGAAGCTCATAACAACGAACAAAGTAGGAGAGATGAGGTTGAAAGTTTAGTGGAATCTGATTACGAGATTGAGGATCAGCCAGCATTTAATGATGATGATGAACAATGGTTTCAACTGTTTTGTTAAAGGAAATCTTTTTTTCCTTTTTTGTAGAATAACCTGTTAATGACTCTATGTGATATGGACTGCGTCTAGAGGATTCTTGACCATTTCTTGGTCATGGATCGGGTTGTTGGTGGTGCATCCCAAGTTCAGTTGATGACACCCAACTAATGGGATCACCATCAATGACACCGATCATGATAGCAGCCAAGCTATTTGATGGGTACCTTGCGGAGGTTGCCCCAAATGTTAATCCGAAGCTCCCCAAGTTTTAGTCCCTTATTGCAGCTGTTCTTGAGTATGCACAACCCTTGTATGATGGCAAGAAGAAGAGGTTTTTGAAGTGGTCCGACCATTTTGCCATTCGAGTTTCAAATTAAAAGTGAGTCAATTTATGCATTTAATGGCAAAACTCACAACAGATAGACGGAAGACCATTTTCCATAATAAAACATTTAAATAAGGGTGAAAATGCAAAAAAATTGAAATGTAGAGATATTTTGCACACAAAAGGTCAAACGCAGGAACATTTTTTACTAATAAGCCATCACACAATCTCAATAAACATTTACAAAACACTTACGACAAAAAGGGAAATATAACATCAGGACAAAAGAATGTGAGAAACAAATGATTGCACAAATGATGACTTGTTTCTCACTTGAGCAATGCTACTTGTACAGGTCACTTGGCCTGTACAAGTAGAATAAACCTTCTCACTTGCATCACCACTACCCCCATGAATCAATATAATGCCCTCCACCAATCTGGCAATTTCGCCACCTGATAATTTCACATCCCAAGAGTACTACATTTTGATTCATTTTTTCAAAATTCATTTTCAATCACATACTTTTATAAAATAATTTTAAACATAAATCGAGTTTTTTCATTTTTAACTATACATTTTCCAAAAATTCATTATTCTAAAATACATATTTTTTAATTGAAATGGGGTTCAAATAAGGGCATAAAAAGGGGTTGTTTCCCTCCCAAAGAAGGATTTAAAAAATTGATTTGAGTTCAGATATTTCACAGCTACTAAGCTTATACCTAATTTGTTTATCTTATTCAATATTTAAAAACCTCATTTTAATCAATAAATGTGGACCTATAAAGTTGCTTTGTAAATGATAACGTTTAAATCTTGGAACAAACATTCCAAACTTTCAATTAATGAACGGAATTGGTCCTCTTGGATGGTTTTCATACAATTGACGGTTAAAAATGTCAAGCTTTTGATAAAGACCCTTATTTCTAGTTAAGTATATAAAAAATAAAACAAGAAAAAGTCAAAAATAAAAATTGAAAAAATGATAAAAAGAAAAGAGAACTCATCCTATCAACATCTCTCTCATAAGAGTACTCCAATACAAACTGTGAAATGCTTCAAAAATTGTCATGTAAGTAAAATGTAAGGTATTATAAAAATACCTCTAATGCACTACGTCAATATAATGTGGCAGAAAAAATATATATATCGAAAAACTTTCAATTTACATGAAATTGATATTAACGAGTAGGCACTCAAGTTCAAATTTGATTTCCAGTATATTCTATAGATTGTTATCATTAAATTTCTAAAGAAAAGTAACAAAATCATATTTAAATCTGCATATGAAATATAAATTTTAGTATCACTTTCAATATATACAAATGCATATATATTTTTATGTCACATCCTCTTGATGGAGCCCCCCATCAATTTGTATTGGAAGTGATTTAAATGCTTCAAATGTGCTTATATGGCGCAACACTTTAACTAAGGGGCATTTTGAATTGTAGCCTTATTTGGGATGGTGCTAAGAAATTGGTCAGTTTTTCAAACAATTAGGACATGTTTTCTTTACTGTTTTCAGGTCATTTTCAGTTTTCAGTTTTCGAAAATACTGAAAATGTGTTTACTTACCTATTTTCAGAAATAAATTTCAAAAACGAGTTTAAAATTTACAAAGAAAACGGAATAAGCCAAAAATGTCGTTTTTGTTGTTTTCAGTTAAAATCAAGCCAAAACTTTATTTTTTTTATTTTTGAAAATAATTTTTCAAAATGACAAAAAGAACGCGTTTTCAACAATATCAAAATAGACACTTAAAACACAAAATCCAAAATGAATTCAAAATTCAAAATTTGAAATTCAAAATTGAAACACAAAGAGAACAGCGCATTAGCAACGTTGCTACTTTGTGTAGTCAAAAGACAAAAATGCCCTTTTTTTTTGCAAGAATGGTCAAATTGATTGTGAGGAGTAGATTTTATAGAACATTTGTAGGTGTACAAATCTATATGGTACAAAGTTCCTTACAAGAAAAGACTTGCAAGTGTATAATATGATTGTCCAATATTTTTTTTTGATAAGATTTGATACAAAAATCTTTATACTACACCCATTTCAGGGATGTTAAGTGGCTCGGCTCGGCCCATCTCGCCATTTGGTGGGGCAAGTCGAACCAACCCACGAGCAACTTGTTCACTGAAATTACAAATAGTAAGTGTACAGGTCTTGTTCATATAATAAAGTGAATTGTGAGTTCGAGTCGATCTTTCAAGAAATGTTTACTTTTAATTACATTAATCAAATCATTTTAATTCTAACAATTAAAGAAGAACACACAATATGAATTTAAATTATGAAAATAAAATAAAAATAAATTGAAATTCGATTCAAAAAACACACCACATTACAAATTTAGGAAGGCTTTGAGGATTAAATAGTTGGGATTCATGATTTCACTTAACCGTCGCTTAATTAATTTCTCAAGATGCTAGTTAATTAAACTACTCATTAATCATGTTAGACCCGATTTTTTAATTTTAGCTAATTACCTCTCTCGATTGAAATTAACCATAATTAATTGGTTTAACTTACTACATTTCTATGTCGATTAACACTCAAACAATAGCATTAAATCTTAATGACAATGACTCAATGGATCACCTAGAATTAGGGTATATCTCTATCTCTTATAAGAATCTAAATTTTTTACTATATTGATCTAAAATGCACGATAATCTCTCAAACATTGCACAATCACTAAATATCGACATATATTGGCCAAATAGATGCAAGACATTAAACCCTTGTTTGTCACTCATTATTTTAAAAATAAAATTTTCTCTATCTTATTTTCAATCGCACGTTTTTCAATAAAATAATATTGCATTCAAATCCAA
The DNA here is from genome assembly GCA_903798255.1 of Fraxinus quadrangulata. NCBI lineage: Eukaryota > Viridiplantae > Streptophyta > Magnoliopsida > Lamiales > Oleaceae > Fraxinus > Fraxinus quadrangulata. Next base: position 16,215 of record CAIGRB010174884.1, read on the forward strand.
AATTTTTCCTTATTTTTTAATCATACATTCTTTATCAAAATATTATTTCAAAATGTATTTTCATACAAAAAGGGTCTCAAACATGCTATAAATACAATAATAAATGCATATGACAATAAATATTTTGACATTAAAAAGCAAAAATAAAAATTAATTAAGCTAGATTAAGTTTCATATATCATCCCAACATCAAAAGATTTATCTCATTGCATAAAAGTGGCACAAAATGGAAAAGTTGAGAGATACATCACAAAATAGAGAAAGAAAAGTATGGAAATCAAGATAATAGCTGGAACCCGTCCCTTTTGTGGATTCTTGAAGTAATGCAATTAGGAATGACAAAAAAACTCGACAAACCCGATACCTGCGGGGCTCCGCCCCAAACGGGGAGGAAATAACCCGCTCAATTGGGTATCGGGGTAGGTACGGGGCGGGAAATTTTGCCCAGAGACGGGGACGGGTAACGGCCCCCTACCCTACCCCATTTAATTTTTTTTTAATTTTATTTTTAGAATTCAACACTTTAAATTGAAAATTTCATTAATTATAATATAAAATGACAACTAAAATTATTTGTTTAAGTCTAGTGAATAGGGAGAATAAAAAAAATTATAAAAAAAAATTAAATGGGATAGTAAACGGGGCAAGGACCTCGCCCCGTCCCGACCCCATGGGATGGGGCGGGGAATTGCTTGGCAGGGCGAGGGAGGCTCTTTCGTCCCCGCCCCGCTCCGTTGCCATCCCTAACCCTCCATCGCCCCGTTGCCATCCCTAAATGCAACTGATTGGTCTTGATTTTCTTCAATTTCTTTCCACATTTGCTTGAGTTTTTTTCCTCTTTTGTCCTTTTTTTTTCTTCTCTTTAGGTTTTGAATGGGTATGTAGAGAATGGGGGCACAAGTGGCTGAAAACGGTGCTTATAAATGCCCTAAAAACATGTTATAGGTGTTTCAACAAATGAGATATTTTTTAAAGATCGCAGTGTTTCCTCTTGTCCAAAGCTAGCTCGCATCCTTTTGTAGGTAAAGAAAATCCAGTATCACCAACTTTCCTATCTTGTCAAATACCAGTGTCGAACTGAAAAAGTACATTAATGGCATGTCTCCATTGGTTGCTAAGGTTGACTTGTCAGGTTATCATGAAACCGTCATTTAGGTCAGTCCCTAGCAATTAATGAGCTAGTGAGTAAGCAAAGCTACATCATACGATTAGTGAAATAAGTGGGCCCCGATATAAGTTCTGAATGGAATAATAAATTTGATTAGATGTTTTATTAGTGTGTAAGAAATCTATAATCGTTATATTCCCTCGAAGCACGACATTGCGAGCTGACCTTATAAAGCGAATCTCAGATTAAGATATACTAGGTGTATGCAATAATCTGTCTTTAATTAGGTCGTAGGTTAGATGTTAACAGTTACCCTCGATTGGTTCTTACCTTGGTGACGAACTAACATTGGATGTGATTGGCTCGCTTTTACATGTTTCATTATTTATTACAGCCATAAATAAACCGGACATGTGTGGCTTTCTGCCTTTGATGAGTTGTTGCGCACCCAAATTAGCTTCCTTGAGAAGCTTTGCCAAAAACGACTCCGTTTCATCTGGCTGGATTGGCCCTTAATTTTTCCTCATATTCTCACATCTAACGGTTCATGTCGTGCATCTTCATCTCATATCTCTTTATATATATTTTTACCTTTTATTTTCACACCTTTACTCTCGAATTTCTCTTTCAAAGAAGTAAAGATTTTCTTTCACAACTTTTCTATAAAGTCTTATTTATTTTCTAAGTAAGGTCATCCGTTCCCAGGTATTTTCCTTAATAGAAAAAAATACATATGTATTTTACTACATATCCACCTCGATCACTTGCATCAGTTCGGACGAATCTATAGCTCATTCCTGGGGCAACCAATAGGAAGACGTAGTATTATCTTCACCTACATCCTTTGCAAGCTAGGACTGTCACGAGATTTTAACTCCAGTCCCAATCTCCATCATTTACCCATAAAACTTAGGCCACCATAAAAATATGGAACAAAACGTAGAGAGATATGAGGTTGGGTCTCGTGAGAGGGATGAGGAAATTTTGCAAGAGTGGGAGGCAGATTCGTATAAGTCAATGATGACGAGGGATATGTTAGTGAGCTTGAGGGTGAAATATAACATTCCTAGCTCAATAGAATTAATAATTTCCACCTTATTTGACCAAGCTAACACTCCTCTAGTGGGATGTGTAGCTTTAAATTCAGCTATCCTTAATGCAGGGCTTACGATTATCCGTAAATTCCTTTGTTCTTAGGGAATAGCTCATACCAATTGTGTCCCAATGGCTGGAGGACATTAGTTACTACACTGATTTTGTAGAATGAATTAGGTCATCCTGAATTGAGTGTAGCACAATTCAATTCCCTCTTCACTTTTAAAGTGGATGGGAGGAACAGTGGTTGGTGGTACGCTAGTATTAGGCCTAGGACGGGTGGCCTTCTAGTACTAGATTCTCCCTCCTCAATAAATAAGTGGAAAGATGAGTTCTTTTTTGTGTTGGGGAAGTAGCAGTTTCACCCTGCCGAGGTGAATAGGGAGGACGTAGTTCCTATCCTTTATCACTCGCTGTGTAAGTGATCATAACTTCAATATTTCCCCGCATTCATTTTATGAGCACATTTTTAATTTACTTACTTTTATCTGCAGAAGTTAACCTCAGCAATCCAAAAGTTAGCTGACGCGGTAAGCGCTCTTCCAAAGAAGTAAAGGTTTTGCAAATTCATCATTTCTGATTCCAACCTCTTCCAAGTTGGGTTGTTCCAATCCCTTTCTCCAACTTCGACCTCAGGCAAAGCTCCTACAACTGTCCCAACCTCTTCCAATAAGTATTTTGATTAATATCTCCATTAGTGTTTACCCTAGACATACTTAACACGTGTTTGTTGTTCCTTTTACTCCAGCTTAAAATTAAGATATGTTGGGATACAAGGCAGCGAAAGCAACATCAGCTGCTGCCAAAGGCAAAAAAAGGGTCGATACTATCGAAGTCATCAGCCGACCTCAAGAGGTTGTGCAGGCACAAGAGGCTGAACTTGAGCATGAGGTTCAGCCTATAAAGTGTCGTCGTTCTGATGAAATGCAAGCTAAATCCATTCCCGCGACTTCAGCTCCAGAGAAATCCTTTCTTGAAATTCCTCTCGAAAAACCAACCTCAACCTAAACTTCGGTCCCCACAATAGCATGGGCTAACTATTCAAGGTCGCAAGAAAGGTGCCCTGACTTGTAAAGGCCAAATGTTGAAAATTTACTGGCCCATTGACTTGACATCTCTCTAGACTTCCTTTAAGCTCCATCCCCATCGAGGAAATCCATTACAGCACTTCTCCCTCCTTTTAGAAAATCTGCCAACCTTCTCACTAGGAGCTAGAATGAGAGGTAGCAACAATTCTTGACTGAGATGCCTGCGGGTGAGGCCATCTTCTTAGTTCAGCTGCACTACTACAGATCCATCATGTACATGATGTCATTAGCAGATAAGGTAGTTCATTTAAACTTAAGTGGTTTTAAATTTCTTCTTTAGTTTTATTACTGACACTGCTTTTCTTTGCTTAGGTTAAAGTCGAGCTACACAAAATGCTCGTAGTAAAGTATCAAGCCTTAGGCTTGTTTGAGAGCATGCAGGCTGAGCGAGCAAGATTTACAGAGAAAGAGAAAGACTATGAAGATCGCCTCAATAAGATGGGAGTAGAGTTAGAAGCCAAATGTGCCTCTAAACTGAAATTTATGGATGACACTGAGTCTTTAAGGGTTTGGGGGAAAAAGGCAAACCAACGAGCTGCCACTGAGAGAAAGAGAGACGAGGAGGAGAAAATCCGAGCTAATGAGGAGCGAGCTCGGGCTGATAAAGCTGTGAAGAAAGCTGAAGAGGCCACCAAAAGGGCGGAAAAGGCTAAAGCTAAAGCTTCCAAGGTAGTGGAGGTTTGGAGGGCCTCTTTTGAGTTTGATGCACTTGCTTAGGATGCCTTTGTCGTGGTTTTAGGAGAGCTTATAAAGCACATTGGAAAGGTGGGGCCAGACTTCGACGCAGGCTTCTTGTTGGAATCTTTAGAGGAGCAAAATAAGGAGCTCCAAAGATTATCTGAAGCAGCTGGAGTTATCATCTCTCCAACTGATGAAAACCTTGAAGATGAAGTTCAAACTCCACAATGCCAGTTCTTCCTTAAGTTTAATTAAAAAAAAATCTTATTGTTTAAACATTGCTTAAATGAATGGTGTAAAATTCTTTATTTTTTTTGCTCATGAATGAATGTTAGTTTAATATTATATTATTATTTTAAACTTTGCACAATATGTTGCTTATTTTTACTACACAAACTTTATCTAAGTGTTGCAGCACATGCAACCTTAGCTCGACTTGCTAACGAGCAAAGCTTTGTAATTCCAAGAGGGAATTCGTCTAAGTGTTGCATCACATGCAACCTTAGCTGAGCTTGCTAACGAGCAAATCTTTATGCCTCCTTTAAGAGGGAATTTGTCTAAGTGTTACAAAAAATGCAATCTTAGCTCAGCTTGCTAACGAGCAAAGCTTTATACCTTCTTTAAGAGAGAATTTGTTTAAGCTTGATGAGGAACAATATTTTTGATAGAATACACACTTTTTGTTATAGATTTTTAGTACAAAGTACACTCATTTCCTACTGATAATACTTTTTGAAGTGTTTCTACGTTCCAAGGGTGCAGCAGAGGTCTTCCATCCATATCTTCCAGCTCGTAGGCTTCTTTGAGTAGTATTCTAGTTATTATGTAGGGACCTTCCTAGTTTGGTCCAAAAGATCCAGAGCTAGATTATCTAGTGACAAGGAAACTTTTCCTCAACACCAAGGTTCCGACCTCAAATACCCGTTTCTTGACCTTCTGATTGTAGTACTTCGCATTGCGTTGTTTGTATATAGCATTTCTAATTTCAACTTCGTTCCTCATTTCCTCTATTAGTCCAACTCTCCACGCAAAGCTTTCTCATTCCCTCTTCGTTGTACATTGTTGTTCGAATGGAAGGAATCCCTACCTCCTATGGGATCACAGCTTCCACTCCAAAAGCCAGAGAGAAAAGAGTTTCTCCCATGCTATTCCTAGGTATAGTATGGTAAGACCATAGTACGCTGGGGAGTTCTTCAACCCATCCTTTCCTTAAGAGCATCGAATTTTGCCTTTAGTGTATGCTTGATGATCTTATTTATTGGTTCAACTTGTCTGTTAGCCTGACGATGATTTGGAGTGGAGAAATGCTTCTGTGTGCCAAGCTCGTCACAAAAATTTACAAAACGGTTATTGTTGAATTGCTTTTCATTGTCTATTAAAATGGAATGAGGTATTCCAAACCTGCACACGATGGACTTCCATATAAAATCAGTGTTATTTTGTTCAGTAATTTTAGCAAGCGATTCAGCCTCTACCCATTTAGTTAGTCAATTGCAACAATTACGAACTTCGTTCCACCCTTCCTAGAGGGCATGGGGCCAATTAAATTGACCTCCCATGTGGAGAACGGTCAAGGAGCCACTAGAAAGTTCAGCTCTTCTAGCTGAAGCTTAATATTAAGAGCGAATCGTTGACATTTGTCGCATCTTCTTACGAATTGTAATGCATCCAGTTTCATAGTGGGCCAAATATATCCTTGACGCATGATATCATGAGCCAACGATTGTCCTCCGAAATGATTTTCACATATTCCTTCATGTAAAGCATAAAGTGCTTCTTCCTCATTAAAACCTTTTAACAAAGGTACCGAATATCCTCATTTGTAGAGCACATTTTTAATTAATGTGTACCTTACTGACCTCGTCCAGAGTCTTCTTGCTTCAATGTGATCCTCAGGGCGTATCCCCATTCTTAGATAGGAACCGATTTCGTCCATCCATGTGGGCTTGTGATCAGTCATCAAAGAAACAATCTCTAGTTTTTCAATAGTAGGATGAGTAATCCTTCCCACTGGAACATTATCGAACTTTTCTATTACTTTACTTGTGCCCATCCAAGCTAAAGTGTCAACATGACTGTTTCGAGTTCGAGGAATTTGCTTGACCACGACAGTTCGAAAATCCTTAAATTCTTGCTTAACAACTTAAAGATAGCTATTCATTTTTTCTTCCTTAGTTTGGTATGCTTCATTGATCTGATTGACTACCAATTGCGAGTTACTATATACTATCAGATGAGAAATTCTCATCTCTTTTGCCATCCTCACCCCAACTATCAGCGCTTCATATTCAATCTCGTTGTTGGAAGACTTGAAATCGAACGGTAGGGCTTCACAGAATAATTGGCGATTTGGCCTACCAAGACTACTCCTATCCCTGACCGAATTCCAGTTGAGGATCCGTCTACAAAGAGTTCCCATGGAGCGTCATGAAAAAGTACCTCTACTGGTTCCAAACTGAACTCCGCAACAAAATCAGCAAGCGCTTGACCTTTTATAGAGGTACGATGTTTGTACCTTATGTCAAAATTATCCTAGCTCCACTGCCCACTTGACTATTCCTCTCGAAGTATCAAGTATCTGTAAGGTTTGCCTTAATGGATAGTTAGTTAAAGTCTCAATAGGGAGTTCTAAAAAATATGGTCTCAACTTCTTTGCATCCATAACAAAGGCATAGGCCAATTTCTCTAAAGGAAAATAACGGAGCTCGACTTCATGGAAGTCCTTACTAACATAGCAAACATGATGTTGAATTTCCTCTTCTTCCCAAGCTAAGACAATGCTGATAGCATGTTCAGATACTGCAAGATATAAGATCAACACTTCACATGCCCTTGATTTTGACAGCACTGGTGGTTGTGCCAATTACTATTTTAGCTCCTCGAAAGCGAGTTGACATTTATTAGTCCACTTTAACTCCTTCCCTCTTCGTAGGATATCGAAGAATATCTTACACCGATCAGTTGTTTTTGACATAAAGCGGTTGAGGAAATCTATTCGTCCAGTCAAACTTTAAACCTCATTTGGCCTTGTTGGAGCTTACATTTTAATGATTGGCTAGGTAAGCGTCCTGTAGTAAGATGAGGAGTTATGAATCCTCATATCTTTTCTGGGTTGGCCTCATTTCCTCGGCAATTTACAAGATGACCTAAGAATTTTCCGGAGCTTACACCAAATGCACATTTGTGTGGATTTAGTTTCATCCCATACTTTCTCAAGATCCCAAACATTTCAGCAAGATGTTGTCCATGATCTTTTGCGTCTGTACTCTTGACTAACATGTCATCAACATATACTTCCATTGTTTTACCAATTTGTTTGGCGAACATGGAGTTGACCAAACGCTGATAACTGGCTCCAGCATTCTTGAGGTTAAAATGCATCACCTTGTAACAATAAAGACCTCGATCAGTAATAAAGGTGTTATGTTCCTGATCTGGCCGTACATAGGGATTTGATTATATCTTGAGTATGCGTCCATGAAGCTAAGCAATTCATGTCATGCCGTCTCATCGACCATCTGATCTATCCTTGGTAAAGAAAAAACTATCTTTAGGACATGCTTTGTTGAGGTCAGTGAAATCTATATACATCCTCTATTCCACATTACTTTTCTTCACAAGTAGTGGGTTAGCAATTCATTTTGGATATTTTGCTTCACGGATGAACCTATTGCGAATCAACTTTTGCACTTCGTAATTTAGAGCCTTATACCTTTTCGAGTTTAAAGGTTGATGTCGCTACCGCTTAGGTCGCACTGAAGGGTAGATTCCCAACCTATGTCAAGTGATGTTGGAGTCGATTCCTCTCATATTCACACGACTCCAAGAGAAAACATCAAAGTTCTGTAGGAGAAAATCTATTATTTGACCTCGGATGGATGGCCAAAGTTCATGACCTATTCTAAGCTCCTTCAATAGATCATGTGGTCCGAATGCTACCTTGTCTGGCTCCTCCATAGGTTCTCCCCCTTTGACCCTTAGATGTGAGTCTAATAAGCTAAGGTTGGACTCCACCAGATATGCATATAAATTCCTGGGAAAATATATGCCCCATTCCTTGCTGGACAAATCTTCACTCGACATTTCTCAGCAATGTCCCTGTTTCCCTTAACTTGACCTATACCATGAGGCGTAGGAAATTTTAGCGTGTAGTGGTACATTGACACAATTGCCCTGAGGTTGAACATGCTGCCCCCATTGCGGCATCATAAGGTGAATTGGAATCAAGTACCACAAACTCAGTGTTTAACTTTATTTGGCGTGGGACTTCACCAATTTTGGCAGAGAGCTCAATCGACCCTTTTGCTCCATTAAGTCCTAAAACCACGTTTGAGTATGGTCATAGAAAATTTAATAGAATACCCATCCACTCCAATGTGTTAGCATAAAGGATGTTGAGAGAACTCCATGTAACTACTAAAACTTTGGGGAAGATGACTCCTACAATGGGTATTGAAACCACCAGGATTACAGGATAAGGATCCAGGTTTGCCTCCTTATCGTCAAACTAAAGATGGTTGTCTGTTATATTTCTGCGATGTTTCTTAGTGATATCGATCTCAATAAGGTTGACTACAATGGTTCTCTTTAATCTAGCTTTCCTTGCTCGATCGTTCTGCCCGTTCTTCAACATTCGAACCTGAGGACTAGGTAAATCAACATTGCAAGCCTTGCCCTCGGCTTGATTTCCACACACTACTCCAACTCTGTCTGGAGTGAAAAACTTTATGAAATAATGATATATTGAAGTGGCAGCCTACAGCTCGTGTTATATACATCTTCCTAGAATAGCTTTATAATTGGAAGGCAAGTTAACAATCACAAAATCCGCTAAGATCCGTCTCTGATCCTTCTCTGACAGGGGACCTTGCCTAGCTTTACGATCAAAACAATTTGACCTCAAGCTTCAATTGGGTCTCCAAAAAATCTTTGCAGTTTCTTGGAATACGGTTGAAGATACCGTTCTTGGATTCTCATTTGCTCTATAGTTCTAGAATACAACATATTGATCGAACTTCCATTATCCACAAATGTTCGTTGTATTTGTATGCTAGCTACCGACATGGTTATCACCAACACATCACTTTGGTCCTACAAAACTCCTTGTAAATCTTCTTATGAGAATCCAAACCATTCCGATAACAATTCCATGCCGGTATCAGACTCTAGTCATTCTACATTGTAATTATAGCAATTGTGTGTATCTCATGCTTGCCTGCATCTTACCCTTCTCAATCCTTCGATGCACTGGTTTTCACCTATTAACATTCTGATTTCAACCCTGGGTGGGGAATTTCGAGCTTGGTGAATTGACTTACCTCATTGAACCATTCCAGGTTGGTGAGGTTGTTGATTAGATGCGTGATTTGTTTATCTAGGTTTAGCCACAAACTTCTGCAAATGACCTCGCCGAATCAAGGACTCCATCTCTTCCTTTAAATTTCTACAGTCATCTGTGTTGTGCCCCGTCGACCTATGATACCAACAGTACTTTCCTTGGTTCCTTCCCGATGGATCCTTTTTCTGAGGTGGGGGTCTGCGAAATGCTTCTTTTTTCTATTTGCAGGAATACCCCCTCCAAGGTAGTGTTCAGTGGATGATATTCACATAATCTTTCTGAATAAGACCTTGGACGATCTCTATCCTTTCGAACTTTTCTCTTCTCATGATTGAATCATTTATCCACTTTTTTCCCTTGTTGGATTAGAGGAATGTAGATTTATCTTGACTTCATCTTGATCTGAGGTGGCTTCCTCTGCACTTATATGTTTCTCAACTCGATTGAGAAACTCGTGGTATGTTCGAGACCCATCTTCGTGTACAGGCCACTACAACCTCGTTCTAGGCCTTAGCCCAGATATAACTGCCATGAGTGCAGCATCATCGGAGATTTTTTTGGACCTCCATGGATTGTTTGTTAAACCTACTTAGATAACTTTTAAGCGATTCGCTCTTCCCTTGCTTGATGTTTACCAAAAAACATTCTTTGGGTGTGGTTCTTGCTTTAGAACCCATGAACTGAGCTAGGAATACTGTGGCAAGATAGTTCCAGTTTCTTATGGACCTCTGATGTAGCCTACTAAATCACCTTTGAGCTTTATCTCCCAGCGTTAATGGAAAGACACGATACATAATAGAGTCACATGCTCCTTGCAGCTCCATCCAGGAAGTTTACTTGTCTAAATGACTGAGGGGATCTCATTTTCCATCGTACCTAGTTAGTTGTGATATTTTTAACTTTTCAGTTAGAGGTTCAATGAGAATATCTTCAATGAAATGAGAATGGCGCTTAGTGAGATACTCCTCCGTACCTCATTTATTCTTGGCTTCCAGATTAGCGATGCATTTTTTAGAGCGTTCATTTCGGGTTTGGCTTGTTCTAAAGGATGCTTTGCACAGTGCTCAGCATACTCGCTCTGAGATATTATGAAGCTCTGAGATCCCAACCAATCAAACACACTGTCGATTTTCCTGGTAACTGGTTCCGCTGCTGAAAGAACTCCTAATTTCTTCAGTTGACTTTAAGATGATTCTTCTCCTGAACAATGGAGGGTCCTCCTGGTGGGAGGTCGTCTGGCCCGTTCCCTTTGTGGGGCCTCTACCTTAGTATTGGATAGGTAAATGTGAGTTTGGTTTTGCTCCATTCCATTGATTGCATTCGTCAATTTTTCGATAGCTTCTCTCGTGATATTCATGTGAGGGTCGCTAGCTTCATTTTGACCTTGCCATTTTCCAATATTTTGGGGAATATTAGCTTGCTCAGGTTAGGAATTAGATTGATTTCCTGACATCGAAATATCATCCATAATAGGTTTTTGTAAGGGATTTTTGGAACAAATAGGGCAAATTATTCAAGTAAGGGTCCTTCATCTAGCGCCAAACTGTTGACGTTAAAAAGTGTAAAGATCAATTTAAGTCAACTTTGAAAGCAAAATAAAGAGAAACTCAAGATTTTTATTGATAATCACTTCTAAGTTACAAGTGTTTCAACAAATGAGATATTTTTTTAGAGATCCCAGTGTTTCCTCTTTTGCAAAGATAGCTCGCATCCTTTTATAGGTAAAGAAAATTCAGTATCACCCACTTTCCTGTCTTGTCAATCACTAGTGCCGAATTGAAAAAAATACATTACTAGCATATCTTTATTCGCTGCTGAGGTCGGCTTATCAAGTTATCATGAAACTATCCTTTAGGTGGGTCCCTAGCAATTAATGAGCTAGTGAATAAGGGAAGCTACATCATACGATTGGTAAAATAAGTGGGTACTGACGTAAGTTTTGAATGCAATAATTAATTTGATTGGATGTTTTATTGGTGTGTAAGGAATCTATAATCATTATATTCACTCGAATAAGATTAAGATGTGTTAGGTGTATGCAATAATCCGTCTTTAATTGGGTAGCATGTCGGATGTTAACAATAAGTTTATGCATCTATATTTTCAATTTTGCATTTCCTAATTTACCTAAAGTAACTTCCAATATATGAGCATCAAATAGTATCATTGACTCTAAGCACCTAAGAGAACAATTATATTCAAACACCTTTCCAAAACAAAAGAAAAATATGAACTCCTTTAGATGTGATAAAACAACATCGTTAATCATGCATGGTGTACAAGATACACTAAGCTCCTGTTTGATACGAATTAAAATTCAGATTTTAATCTAAATCAAAATTAAAGTCAATAATTAATTTTAATTGCAGATTTATGAGTTTCATAATTTTTTAACCATACATTTCATCAACTTTTATCAAAATTTACTAAAAATTTAATTTTAATTCCCACCGAATAGGAGCTAAATATTTTAATCAAATTAAAATCTTGAAAGAATGTGCAATTATTGCGCTATCTAATGAAGCAGTTTATCCGTTGCATTGTGTTTAACAACAAACAGCTTCTCAAGAGAGTCGAATTATCATTATCAAGATATAGTGCTTTTAAAAATACCTATTGATTACTATCAACACAATACATATCATCAAATGTTAGAGAGATACATTCCGTTCTTTAAGAATGAATAAATTTAATTCTTCTTTCATCTTATCGAACATCGTAACATAAATGCCTTTTCATCGAAGGGTTTTGCTAAAGTGCCATCCCCTTTGACATAGGGGATGACACACTAGCCAAGTGGCACCCCCTATTGGGGGGCGCCGGGTCGGGGGATGGCACACTAGCATTATTCTTTCGTCGAATCTTTAAAAACTTGGCAAGAATCGTTTCAAGATTATGATTATAAGCTAACCTTACATAAAATAAGGTAAAATAACACAAACAAAAATATAAGTAATTGTAAAAGGTTCATATCTGTTGAAATAGTGAAATTAAGAGAGTGATAGTAGTTGCTAAATTACGAGAGTGATCGCTGCTAAATTATACGACTCAGTAGCTGAGAAGAAATTGTAGAGGAGAACATTAAAGAAGACATTGAATTTTAAGTTTGTGATGAAATTTGATTCCCAATGAAACCTATTTTATAGGCCCGAATTCTAAAAAAAATAAAAATAAAAATTTTTAATTTTAATTTCAAAATTATATTTACAGCAATGCTACACGTACATGGATATTTCACAATTTTTTTTACTGAAGTCACGTGGCGTGATTTCATCGGACAATTGAAAAAAAAAAATAGATATATAAAGGTGCTGCCAACTAAGCACCTTTATAAATCGTGTTTCCAATTGAAATATGCCATTGAAATGGTACCATGGCAGATGAGTGAGGCCATCTTTCATTGAAAAAAAAAAAGGGGTAGATGCTACTGATTTGAAATGTCATATTTAGGGGGGAAAATACATAATTATCATATTTTTTAGATAACAATTTCAAATTTAAGAAGGTTGTAAAGTTTTTTCACAAACGAGGTGATCATAAATATGGTCATCTGATAATTTTTTTGTTAAATAAATTAAGGTTACAATAATATAATTTATTGTCACGATTACATAGTCACTAATCAAATAAAGTCATAGTTACAAAGACACAATATTTCCGTCACAATTAGCAATTTAGTCACAAATCATAAATGTTTATAGGTTAATTTATTTATCGGTCACAACTTATCTATTTTTTGATCATAATTATCCAAATAATTGATTATAAATACGCTTCATCCCACACCACTTCCCTCCACTACTATTGGCACCACCTAAATACCGCTGCTAGGTCTTGGCGTGGGTTAGGCTGGGTTGGTTTTTATCCTATCCAAACCCAATCTAAAAAAATCGATTTGATCTAAAATCAAATTAACGCAACCCATTTATTGGATTAAATCCAATCCAAACCGATCAAACTTGGGTCAGTTTGGTTTGGGATGGTCGATTTGGGCATCAACCAAATTCAAGTTGGAT
>CAIGRB010174897.1:0-16850 GCA_903798255.1 Fraxinus quadrangulata
ATATTAAGATCACAATTGTATACTCTTTGGTCACAAATTATTTCTCGATCACGAATCAAATATTTTATAGATCACAAATTATTTCATAGTCATAAATCAAAAATTTTATAAGTCACAATTTATTATCGATTACAAATTAAAAAATTTATAGGTCACAATTTATTTATCGGTCAAAAATAATAAATTTATAAGTCATGACTCAAATTTATAGATCACATATTATTTATCGGTCACAAGTTATCGGTCACATATTATTTAGTGGGTGTTTGACATCCATTCTTTTGAGATTTTAATTTCTTGAATAGTGATTGATAGGAAAATGTGTGATGAAAAAGTTATGAAAAATTTTAGATTTGTGTGTAATATTATTTTATTGGGAGAATGTGTTGTTGAAATCAAGAAAGAAAAAAAGAATGAGTGTGTGTCAAACATGAGCTTATTAGTCACGAAAAATCCAATTTATTGGCTACAATCTCAAATAATTGCTCACATATTATTTATTAGTAACAAATTAAATAATTTATTGGTCACAATCAACCAAATAATTTGTGACCACCATCACCTCACCACCCCACCGCACACATCATCGCCGTCAAACACCACCATCGCCAAAGCCATCCCACCACCTCACGATAACCGATCAACACTACAGCACATTGCCAACATCATTGCACACAGCACATAGCACCGAACCACCACCACAACGACAACAACACTGCACACAGCACAACACCCAACCACCATACCGCACCCACAGCATCACAACCGCACCCACACCATCGTCGCGAGGCGTTGAGTTCATGAAATTAAGCAACGGGGAGATTTTTAGATTCTACCACTTGTACAACGTCACCCAGAGATCTACAGCTCCGGCAACTTGTGGTGTTGTAGCCGTATGGGGAGTGAGAAATTAGAGAAATAAAGTGAGAGATTAGGGAGAGAGAGAAAGTGATATAATTAATTTTGACTGATTATTAATATTGTATTTATTTGATAAATATTTAATAATTAATTATGATCTTACTTATGAAGTTGGATCCTAAGAAGTCAGCCTCCACGTAATTTTCCCTTCCTTGAATTTGAAGTCAATGGCTTTTTGTTCTCTTGGACAGCAAGCGCAAAATTGGAAACCAATAATGATGGGTTGCAAATGTAAATAGGACCATTTGTCTTGATAATGAAAGTTTGAATTTTAAAATATTAAATTCTTCTAGAAAGCTGGAATTTAAACAGATTCAAACATCCGCCTAACGTGTTATGAAAATATCTAAAGAACTTTGGCTCAATATTTAATGGTCCGATAAAGCAAATTTTTGAACAATAATTTTACCTTAATCCAATCTCTAGAGTATCTCAAATTTAGAATAGTTGCAGTCTTGCAAAAATTAGGACTCCGAATCAGTGATGACCTAATTTAACTAGGGGATTTTTTAAAAAAAATAATATTATTGAAAACAAATAAAAGAAAAATTACATAGAAACCTACATTTAAAGACTAGTTTTCATAAATAAAGAGAATTAATCTTTAATTCATAAATCAGGTACTAATTAATAATTAATAATTTAATTAATACATATTTATTATAACATAACCGTCTACCCCCACCCTTCAAATTTCAATCCCCAAATTCATCTCTCTCTCTCTCTCTCGCTCTCTCGCTCGCTTTACTCTCAACCCTTCTCTCGACGACTCACCATCGTCGGAGGCACCACAAGACAATCGACGAGCGTTGGAATCACAACGTCGCTGCAGTGACGTTGATATTAGAGAGTGATGCCACCCTCCACCGAGCGCTGTCAATTGACCTGTAGTGTTGCCTTGTGTTCGAATGGAGAACGCCGTAGGCTGCGGTGACGAATCCCCCAAGGTGGCATGAACACCGCTGCACTATGCAGCGGTCACTGGTGTAGCGGCGATGATGTCTTGAGCAGTGGGGCACTCTCGGCAATTTGGGAAAAATTCGGTGGGGCACGATTTGGGGAGAATCTGGTGGCTTGAGCAGTGGCGCACTCCTACTTTGATACCACGAGATCTGTTCCTTTTTTTTTTCTTTTTTTTTTTTAAAGTTTTGATTTCTCTGTCAATCTCTCTATGGTGCCAGAGATGCTGGGGGTGGGAGATGTTGTGAAAACTAATGGCTCACAGTGGTTGTGGCGGTGGTGCATTACAGGAGGTGATAGTGGTAGTATATCACATTTTTTTATGATGGTAGGTTGTGTAGGCGGTGATCATGGGTTGCAAGTAGTAGTGATGGTGATGCACTACAAGTTGTTATGGATTGAGGTGCAGATGGTGGTAGATTGGAGGTTAGGGAGTTTCTTGTTCAATCTATCGATCCAGATAATGATCGTACTTTAGGCTTATTTGGCTTGCTGATTTGGGTTGTGATGGTAATGGGTTGTGGCACTTGTCTACAGTGTGCGCGAATTTATTTATGGTGACCCTCTGTGACCAATTTTGTGTTGATTGTGACCGATTGTGACTTGATATTTATCTTGGTCATAGGCAGTCACATTCAATACAAATTTGGTCAAGTTAGTCACACCGAAAACAAAGTTGGTCACGGTTAATCCATCTCCTATTGATGTTGAATTGGGAAGTTCATATAAATTGGTAATTCGTTCATAGAAAATGCTGGGGGTGTAGGTAAGCTCATCTCTAAAGTTAAGTAGAGTGCAGCCTGATATCCATTCCATTCTGGATTTGGAGAAGGTATAAATTGGGTTGTAGGAAGCATTGACGGTACAACATGTGCAGTTTCATTCGATATCCTTGGTTATTTGTGTTGACCCTATACGATCAAGTATGCGTTTATTGTGACTGTTTGTGACCAATTTTGTGTTGATTGTGACTGATTGTGACTTGAGTCACGAACAGTCACACTGAACACAAATTTAGTCACGGTTAGTCACATTAAATACAAATTTCATCACAATTAATCACGAATGACATGTGTCAGCAAATGAGGGTGGTGATAGGTGGATCCATGGGGTGGGGATGTGATTCCAATTTTTAATTTTCTGAAATTTTTAAGTCGTCGGAGCGACCGTCGAAACTGTCATCGGAGTAATCGCCCGAGCGACTGTCGGAATAGTCGTCGGAGTAGTCGCCGAAGTTGATGGCCGTCTCCGATGGAGAGAAAGGGTGAGAGAGGATAGAGAGAAGAGAGTACAGAGAGAAAAAGAATTATTTGGATTNTTTGAAATTTGTTATTTTTAAAATATAATTCTTATATTTAAAATTTATGTATTGCTCCTGCGAATAAATAATAAAATATCATAATAACTCTCTTATTTCAACAGGGGCAAGTGATTTCACCGGTCCCACTTCCTTCCGTCATTGCTTGAGACCTTTCAAGTAACTTCCAAGTACAGAGTAATTGCCGACTCTCGAGCAAAAACAAAATTGACAGTAGAATTTTTTTTTTAAAAAAAATTAAAATTATACTTTTTAGCAAGTAAAATTTCCCAAATTTATGATGTGTGCACAATAAGCTTTGGTCACCTAAAAAAAATTAAAATTATACTTTTTAGCAAGTAAAATTTCCCAAATTTATGATGTGTGCACAATAAGCTTTGGTCACCTACCTACAGTCGAAGGCTCAGAGCCACTTCACGGAATTCAAAAAAGCAAAAGGCACCAAATTATTTAAAAAAAAACAAAAATTTCAGAAAATTCCAAATGTGTACCCTTTTTTAAAGAAAAACAGAAGCTTTTAAAAGAGACCAAAAAAAGTAAAAATAATTGAGCTTAGTTCTGCTAAAGTGCATAGTCAGACTGCAAAACAATGTTATACCCCTGATGGGTGGGGAATTAATATCAATTTTTTAGTAAATTTTGATAAAAATTAATAAAATATATGATTAAAAAAGTGTGAAATTCATGAAATATATAGTTAAAATTAATTGTTAATTTTGATTTTGATTAAAATATGAATTTTAATTTTCACCAAACAAGTGTTTAGTACATGTTTGAGCCCCATTTTTGGTATACAATGCATTTTGGAATGATGGATTGATGAAAAATATCTGATTAATAATGAAGAAAAAAATTTGGGTTACACGTAATATTATTTTATTAAATAATATGTGGATGAAAAGAAGATAAGAAAAAATATATTTTAAAGAACATCGGATTAAACAAGGGGTAAAGTATGATTTGTTGGTCAATTACTTTTTAAATAATTGTTTTATATTATTTGAATGCTTTTCCTTTTAATTCCTGTGGGCTCACTTTTCTACGAAATTAGGGGAGAGCCACCAGCTTCGAGAAAAAATCATATGTTTCTTGGATAAGTATATTTTAGGTGTCTTGAGATTCTTGATTATTTCATTTCTTGTTTAATATGATTACATACGAAAACATAAATTTATTTTATTAGTTAAATAATGAAATCCACTATGTTAAGTTTCAATAAATTAAACATTTATTGCATTAGAAGTTACTATTTTTGAGCTTTAACTTACTTCTTCTAAAAATAAGAATTTTACCTTTCTTTAATGCCAGTTTGACCCCATTATTCCACGTTATAATGAAATAAATAGTAAGATTTTGGAGAATGTGTGGTTTAATTATTATTTTTTTGAACTTATATGTAATATTATTTTATTAGAGAATATGTAGTTGATAAGAAGAGAGTGAAAAATAAATTATAATTTAATGGAGAATAAAGGGGCCAAACTGTCGTTCAAATTACTTGTATTTTTTTCTTTAAATTAGACTAACATGCTCTTATTGAAAAGAATTCGGTCTACTTAAGAAATTCAACATTGTCCTCAACAACTTTATAAAAGTTATTAATGAAACGTAATCACCATTGTTCATAGAATAGTTATAATCGAGGTGGGGCTGAACAATAAATCAAGGAGTCATTACCACCAACATCGGAAGATGATACACATGTTCTCGATTTCAAACCATGAAACTATTATGCAATTGTTCTTAATACATGATTAAGGGCATTTTAAACGAAGTTTTTGAAAAGTCAAAAATCGATTTTGAAATTGAAAAGTTATTTTGAATATGTTTGAATAATTTCTTAAAAGTGTTTTATCTAGTTGAATAGCTTTCAGATAAAGTTTATCTAAATATCTTCCTGATAAAGTTCTTCAACAAGAAGTAGAAATAAATGTACAAGTCCAACCAAATGGATATTAAGTGCTCGTGTGGAAGTGATTTTTGAAAATTACTTTTATTCAACTACACATTTTTCAAACAAATCAATTTTTATATTTTTTAATAATTTTTTCCTACTTTAAACCTACTCATTTAGTAAAAGAAAAAAACACACTTCTTCTAAACGGATTTCAAGTTGTTGGAGTGTCAATTAATGTACATATTCACTCATCGCGAGACGTGATGCATCTTCTCATTCCTCATTTATCAATTGTGGATTGAAAAGTACAAAAAGATATTTGTCCATTTGTCGTAAATGAAGTAGTCATTGTTAAACATGCAAGGAATGATAATTCAGAATAGTAAAAGTTTAGCATTTTGAGTATTCAATTATGCAAAATTGTTTAAAAATTGGTAATGATATCATTCACACGTGCTCAAGTCTTAAGTTTTTAATTCTAATGAATAGAAAAAATTAACTTAAAAAATTAAATAATCAATAAAACTATACTGTATATAAATTTGAACTCGACTACACTACTTTTGTTTGCTTCATTTTGTTCTATCTAATCGAACATATAATAATCCTACCGTGTTATCCAAAAATATTTTTTATTTTTCTTTTTAAAAAATTCACAATATGTTTAATAAATTTTACGAAGATTTTTTTTTTTTTTTTTACTTGGAATATTTAAAAGAGGAAAATATTAGCCTACCAATCAAAGAAGAAGGAAAGTCCACACGTTCACATCAGTAATAGGTCTAGTTTTTGCCTGCCAGTAAAAGGTACAACTTCTTTTTCTCAACGTACAAACATCTTAGCGTTTCTGATCTTTGTGCATAATGTGTGTAACTACAAAGGTCGTTGAACTGAAACTTTTATCTTTCCTCTTGTCTGACTTCTCTCTCTAAATTTTCACACAAATTCACATGCTATATAATATTAAGATGCACACATAATCGAGTGTATAGCCGTCGTATTGTTTTAGAGTAAAAGTAAAGGGAAGTTAAGAAATTTAGAGAAATGCCGCCAGCGAGCATTCCGCTGGTTTTGGTGGTGGTAGCGGTGGCAGTGGCGGTTTTACCGGCTGCGGCGGTGTTTGGTGGTGAAGGGAAGAGCTTGACGTTGACTCTAGAAAGGACGAGTCATGACGGAGTGGAGATGAATCAACTCAGGGACCGTGACCGAGTCAGGCATGGTAGAATCTTGCAGCAACAGCTGACGGGGGTGATTGATTTCCCAGTTGAAGGAACCTACGATCCTTTTCTTGTTGGGTATGATTTATCTCACTATAACATATATTGCCATGGGTGTGTGTGTCCGTATATGTATACACGAATTAATTGAATATACAGCAATAAATTGTACTGAAAGTATCCGGAAAACAAGAAAAGAGAAAGGAATTTGATGGGTTCTTGGCTAGCATATATTTATATGTTTTGGAATATACAAGATAATTTGTATATTTGGGTCTCAAATTTTACATTGTGATTAAATTGGTACTTATTTGATCTTTTGGATCTTACTTTCAAGGCTATATTATACAAGAGTTAAGTTGGGGACTCCTCCAAAAGAATTCTATGTGCAGATTGATACTGGAAGTGATGTTTTATGGGTCAGTTGCAACTCCTGTAATGGCTGCCCAACATCCAGTGGACTCCAAGTAAATTCATCATTATTGTGTGAAAATTTTCATTTTCTTTGTAATTTCCCCTTCCAATTATGTCATAGAATTATTGGATGACATTTCTTTAGTAGGATTTTATTGCATTTTAACAGATTCAGCTTGAGTTCTTTGATCATAGGAGCTCATCGACAGCTTCACTGATCTCCTGTTCAGATCAAAGATGTGATTTGGGAGCGCAATCTTCTGATTCATTGTGTTCGAGTCAAAACCAGTGCAGTTATAGGTTCCAGTACGGTGATGGCAGTGGGGCTTCGGGTTTTTATGCATCAGACTTGATGTATTTTGACACAATAATTGGGAATTCGCTGGCCTCAAATTCTTCAGCACCTATTGTTTTTGGGTGAGTTAATGATGAATCATAATTATATATTCAGTATATTTCATCTGGCCTACATCTTTCGTAGCCGCTTCCAAGCCTCGGTAAGGAGAAGGGTCATTGTACCGTATCCTGAAGATTGCAAAATGACAAATAATGATTTTATGTAGCCGAATTCTAAATTTATTGAGAATAAGGCTAAGTTTTTTGTTTAGTCAGTCTATTCTTATCTTTGTTTGACCTTTTTGCATTGCCTTGACACAGCTGTAGCACAACGCAGACGGGGGACCTTACCAAGATGGATAGGGCAGTTGATGGTATATTTGGTTTTGGACAGCAGGGTTTCTCTGTTATTTCACAGCTTTCATCACAAGGAATCACCCCGAATGTGTTCTCTCATTGCTTAAAAGGAAGTAATGGTGGTGGTGGTGGCATATTAGTACTCGGTCAGATTGTGGAGCCAAATCTCGTATACACTCCACTTGTCCCGTCACAGTATGTATTTACCCCTGTCAATTACTTTTGTGGCTCATCTCACATTTCCTCACCGTTACCAAGTTTACTCTTCCATATAAGGTGCTCAGGTTCTAATTTTCAATGAAATCTTTGAAAGGCAAAATGCTTATTTTAATAAGCCTGCTCTTGATTGCGATATTATGAGTTAAGATTATTTAACAGAGCGTGCTATTTTCAAATTTTTTTTATTTTTTCTATGGGCGTATGTATACCCCCTAGAACTGTTACATAATCTTATTCTGCGAGTTTGGTATTTTGTCCGTTACATACAAATGCATTGAAGTTTTGAACTGTACAACTGAAGTTTGACATATTTCTGTATCTAAACTGTCAGGCCACATTATAACTTAAATTTGCAGAGCATTGCTGTTAATGGGCAGATATTACCCATTGATCCAGCAGTGTTTCAAACATCTAATAACCGGGGAACAATAATTGATTCTGGAACGACTTTGGCATACCTCTCAGAAGAGGCTTATGATCCTTTTGTAAACGCTGTAAGTATGATGATGAATTTTCTGATTTCTCATATATGATTACATCTTAAATTTATAAAGGATCGCCAAGATTAATAATTTACTTATAAGAAAATAAATATATTTTGATATATAATCTTTTCTATTGATAATAGTAGGAAATAAGTAACCCCACCTCGTTTCGAAAGTAACCCCACGTTACCGGAAAACTTAATTAACTTGTTTTTCACTTTTACTCACAAGCAAGAAAAGAAGCATATCCGAACATTTTTGGACACAAAAATTCACTTAAAAGTAAATTCGATTTTTAAGCTTAGGCAAACATGCATAAGCAAGCTACATTTTAAACTATAAATTTGTACAAAGTGTTTATTTCTGATTATCTATGGACACAACGAGACTTTAAAGAATTAGAATATTTTCTTTTGTGCAGATAACGCAGACAGTTTCACAATCTGTACGCCCCCTTGTTTCCAAGGGAATCCAGTGCTATCTAACTACCTCCAGGTTCTTTTGGAAGACACGATATCCTTGTCTAGATATTTTTGAGCTACTTGGTCGATCTTTTCCATTTATTTATTTTTGTTTATTATCACTACAGTGTCTCCGAGATATTTCCCCCAGTTAGTTTAAACTTTGCTGGTGGGGCATCAATGCTACTGAAGCCTGAAGATTACCTCTTACAGCAGAACTCCATTGTAAGTCAGCATTTTGGACCTGTTTGAACTGATTTCTCTTCTCATAGTGCTGTGTGCTTAAAAATATAAATAATTAGGTTTTAAATTTACTTATGGGTATTCACTTAGTTGCTTTTTACCCGAGAAGCCGTACTTTCATGTGGATTGTTTTTCAAGATTGTGATAGGGCACCTCACTCCCATTAAAGTCTTTATACTTATCAAGATTCATGAATGACAAAAATGCAAAAGCATTATTTGACCTCTCATAATGTTTCATTTCTTGTTCTATCAATTCCTTTACTGGCCAAAGAATTTCCTTCATGATTAATCTGAGCTATTGTGACCAATATTAGCTATTGTGACCAGTGTGCGCATTATCATTGATCTTCCCGTCTCTAGGATACTTGTACACGTCTTAGGCTTGTCAATGTGCAATTGTTGTATTAGGGCAACCAATGCATTAATATCACTGAAGGGCTAATAAACGCAGTTGATCTTTTGATGCTTGTATTGAAGTCGTCGTAAAATGACTTGGTAAGGTGAATTAAACAATTATTGAGCGTTATTATTAAAGACAAAAGGCTATTATTTGGGTTATTCTACTTTTTAGTACTGTCCCATATTACGTGCTAAACATGCCCTTGTTGTATTATGTGTCATCAAGAAGGTTGATTCCATACTGATACTCTTAATACACTTTTGGGCTAATGTGCTTGTACCATCTTGTTTAAAAGCATTTTTCGTTGTCTTATTCTCTCTTACCATGTGTAGATATATTCAAATTTTAGTGAAATGCTGTTATTTAGCTGTCAATGTCACAATACTATTTTGCATGTTTTTGCTCGTGCAGAGTGGTGCTGCAGTATGGTGCATTGGTTTTCAGAAACTTAAGGGTCAAGGGATTACGATTTTAGGAGGTATGGCTCATGGGGAAATTAAAGTGTCGGCTAATAGAGTCAGTTTCTGCATATATAAAAATGAAGTCTCAAAAAGTGTTACCACTAATATACTTTTTTTCTATCTATTCACGCGTCTTGCTCACGCCATTTAATCTAATAAATGTGTATATGCATACTTGTTAGCCGTGTTAACACCAAATATTAATTTACATTTAACTTATGTAGCAAAATTACAGGGATCATTTTTCTCAAGTTGAGGTGAATCTAAATTAATTCTTCGTCACTTTATAAGTGTTACTAACTTTTATCTTTTGGTTTTAATTACCGTAGAATAATTCTTCGTCTAATGCTACGGTGTTTTTTGACATTAGTAACTATGTCGGAAAAGTGCTTATGTATGTTGTTTTCCATTAATCCGTTATTTTTCTCTCTTTGCAGACCTTGTCTTGAAAGATAAAATTGTTGTATACGATTTGGCCAGTCAACGGATTGGATGGGCCAATTATGATTGTAAGTTTTTACTGCTACTTTGTACCTATATATAATTATTGATATACATTTATTCTTATGTGTTTCATTTGCATATTGATTTCTTATATACTTTTGTAAAGTGCAATTATTTGTGTATTTGATTGTCAAATATAATGGTGGTCTTGACCCATGGGCCACTTGGGGCTCGTATTGAGACTAGCCATGGTCTGATACGAGCTCAATTTTTATCTTGAGTCAGCTCGTCTTGAGCTCTTGGGCCGTCTCGGGCTCGTCCTTAGAGCTTAGCCAGCTAGACTCGGCTTGGCCATTGTCTCCCGTAGCCAAATATATGGAAGTTCTAGCAAATGAACTTACTCGTGACTTTTAATTGTAGAGATAGTTCATGTCTCTATTAATTGTGCACTCTCACCAAACCCGAGTCTTCATCCATTGTCTAACTTAACGGATTTAAATTCATCCCATATAGGTTCATCTTCTGTGAATGTCTCTACAAGCACTGGCAATGGCAAAACCGAATTTTTCAACGCGGGACAAATCAACAATAGTTCGTCGCGTCTCAATTACTACGAGCTGATACCAACTATTGTTCTAGCTTTCTCATTTTATGTATTTAGTGTTTGTCATATTTACATTTTTTAACATTTAGGGGAGCAATTTTACATTTCTTACTATAGTTTCTGGTCCAAAGAGATTTCGTAGCAATCAGCAAGTCTTGTGTTGTATAATAGATTGCAGTTTCGAGCTGTTCTAATTTGTTGATTATTGTAGAATTACTATCCCGGAACGGGATTAACTTTAGATTTCATACTGAAATATTTTATTTATACAGAAGTAATTTATTGCACACTTGTGATTTTTGCTCACTATAGTATAAATTTGGTAAGAAACCAGTTTCTCTCGTTTTCGTTATTGATTTTGTTTGAACAATTGTACTGCAACTTGAGCATGTTCGGCATGTATGATTGAATAGTATTGAACAATATTAAGAGAAGAAAAGGCTAAAATTTTGTTGAGTTCTATCGACTATTGAGTTCCATAAACGTGCTTTTTGTTTTATATCTTCGACGTGCATCTTCAAGTGATCATGTAATTTTTCATAATTGATTTACCTTTTGTAATTGGGCGGTGACTGGACTTGAACTGAAATTTTAAATTTATTGTCACCACATTTGAATCAATTCACGATCTTAAACATGTAGAGAAGAAATATGTCTGTCTGTAATTACTTATTTGCGATCGATGAACAAATAAATAACTTTATAGTAGAAGAAAAATGACCATAAACTTTCAAATTAATCAATTGGTTAAAAGAAAAGTACAGCAATTTGACAGATTGGTAAAGAAACAACTAGCACATATAACATGAGCATGAAGGCTGAAAATAGGAAGCTCAACTGCTCAAGAATGAGTCAGCCTTTGATGAAGCAGCCCTCTGTTTGAAATAATTTATGCACTTTCCTTTGAATTATTCTATTTATACATAATTTTTTACAGCATTGTTGACAAAATCGTCAAGTGGCGGCCCCCACCAAGTCGTACAAAATTATGTACAGCTAGCACGGTTGCTTTCCTTTACTCCGTGGACCTTCTCGAATACCTAAAAACCTTCTATTTTCGTCAAATGACTCAGCTTCCCTTGGCTCTTCCATCATCCGCTCTCCCTTCCTTCCCCTCCCTAAGCCATGCTCCTGTGGTGCAGGGCTACCATGCTTCGTGGTTGCAGCATTTTTCGCTAGACATCATTTATAAGTACTTATATTCGTGCACTGACAAAGTGAGCGAGTTGTCCTTCCCTGTTGCATTATATTGTAATTGAATGGAACAGTGAGTTACATGGTACACTATGCCGAGCTGTGATGGGTTGATGATATGAAGATATTTAAATGAAAAAAGAGAGGTATAGATTTCGAGCTCAAATATGCTATCTTAAAGGTTGAAAGCAGTTCGATGTATTTGATACTTGAGAAATAAGAGAGCATACTACCATCCAAACTTAAAAGCAGTACGATTCTTTCGATATGTTAAATTAAAGTATGAATTGATGTTTAGCACAATTGGTGCTTCTCTTCTTTTAATCATGTTTAATCATACCAAGTATAACTCGTTGAAACAACTAGACATTCTCTCATCTTTGATGCTTAGATTATTCTATCTTATATACCATACATTTGATTAACGTTAATTTTTACTCTTAATACGCTATCATCCAAACTCAAAAACAGCACCCTACATTTCATCTATTGAATTGGACAATATAACTCACGAGCATTTCGGACGTAGTTCTTATATGATACTTAATCTATCTAATATCAAGTATGCCAAAGCATTCTATTCGCATTTAGAAAAGTCAACCCTTGTGTAGTTTAACTACACCTTCTTTAAAAAAAATATTTATCATAATATTTTTATTTTTTTAATCATATATTTTTCAAAATCAAAATTTTCTTCGATCTTGCTCCTAAAAATATTAAGCTCTTGTTTGGTGTTGATAAAAATTAAATTTTTAATAAATTTTGATTAAAATGAGATAAAATATATGATTAAAAAATTATAGATTTCATAAACTACGTGATTAAAATTAATTACTAATTTTGATTTAAATCTTAATGCAACTTTTTAGTTTACGCAACCTAAATTTGAATAGTTACCATCTCTCGACCTTGGAAACTTTAAAGAGAGAATAAAATAACAAATTAATTTCTCACCCTCTTCCCCTTGTTGACTTAGAAAATAAACCTTCTCTCTCACACACACCCGCACAGAAACACGCTCAACTCACACTTAGAACTAGGGCTAGGGTTCCTAGTAGATTTTCGAAATTTCCAAATTTGTTCGAGTATTCCAATAACAAGATCGATGGCGGAAGAGGTGGCGGTGGACAGGAACGGTGGCGGAGACGATTGGAGCGAAACGAGCGATTACACATCGGAGGACGAGGGGACGAAGGACTACAGGCGTGGAGGCTACCACGCTGTACGAATAGGTGATCCATTCAATCACGGCCGATATGTTGTTCAGAGCAAGCTCGGCTGGGGCCATTTCTCCACCGTCTGGCTCGCTTGGGACATCCAAAAATCTGTACATTTCTCGATTCATCTACCTTATTTGGAAATTTGTACTGTTCTTGTTACGCATTTTCTTCTTGAGGAGTTATGGTTTCTCTTTTGAACTAATATTATTCTAGGACATGGGATAGACGCAATGAATATATATATATATATAGAGAGAGAGAGAGAGAGTTAGTTTATAAAATGCATTGTTTAATTAAGTTTTGAACCTAATTATAGTTTGACTGATTGTAATTTTCTTTTATGTTAAATATTCGGGTGATAGAGGTATGTAGCACTAAAAGTTCAAAAGAGCGCACAGCACTACACAGAAGCAGCAATGGACGAGATCACTATTTTAAAACAGATTGCCGAGGGAGATCCAGAAGACAAGAAATGTGTTGTGAAGCTTTTGGATAACTTTAAGCATTCAGGACCAAATGGACAGCATGTTTGTATGGTTTTTGAGTACTTGGGCGACAATCTTTTGACCCTAATTAAGTTTTCAGAATATAGAGGATTGCCTATTCCCACGGTTAAAGAAATTTGCTTCCATATTTTAGTAGGGTTGGATTATTTGCATCATCAGCTATCAATCATACACACAGATTTGAAGCCAGAGAACATATTGCTTCTGTCAATGATCGATCCAGCTAAAGATCCAAGGAAGTCAGGTGCACCTCTTATTCTCCCCTCGAATAAAAGCAAGGTCGTGCCGGAGTCTGGATCTTCCAAAAATGCTAAGTGTTCAAATGCTGACCTGACCAAGAATCAGAAAAAGAAAATCCGGAGAAAGGCCAATCGAGCAGCTGAGAGGTGCGTTGAGTTTGGAGAGGAAGCCGAGCTTGATAGTGAAGCAAGTGGTCCTGAAGATTCTCATCATGATGGCAAATTAAACAGCGAGTCTACTGAAGATCCAACAAATATTTCAACTGCAGAAGATAAAATGGACAGCTCTGATGGCGTGAAGGATGCTGGCAAAGGGACTATAATGCATAAGAGAGGCAGCCGTTTAACAAGGCAGAAGCTATTGGCTGAAGTTGACCTAAAGTGCAAACTGGTCGATTTTGGAAATGCTTGTTGGACATATAAACAATTCACAACTGACATTCAGACGAGACAGTACAGGTGTCCTGAGGTTATCCTAGGATCTAAGTACTCCACATCAGCTGATCTATGGTCATTTGCATGCATTTGCTTTGAGCTGGCCACAGGGGATGTTCTTTTCGATCCTCACAACAGCGACAACTATGACCGTGATGAGGTATGGGCACCTCTCTGTACTTGAATGTTTTCCAAATTTGAGACTTACAGGTTTAACAAACTAAGGTTTTTATTATTGACCGCGGGATCCGATAAATGCAATTATAAACGTATATGAATAGAGCAAGACTCATGTTATACATGAATGAGCAAAAACACCGTTCTGCTAAACTGCTTACTGGGTCATCTCTGATTGGCGGTCTGGTTCTGATCATTTCGTTACTAAGTGCTTGTAGTACTGTTTTCTTGTGTTATAAAACTTTATTATGTATCATGATGACTGGACTGTTGCTGTACTTTTGAAAATATTATAGTGGCATTTCATGTTTGCCTTTAGTTGGAGTAGGCTTAACACTCGTTATAAATTTACTACAGCCCCCGGTTCTGGCACTGATAGTCGTTTGATTGAGCATCTTTACAATTCATGCCTAAAAGCTTAGTCAATTATGTTGCCCATATCAGGATATCGCATGTTGGTTATTGTTCTTCCTGAGCTTCTGTTAAGCCATCTTTGTTTGTTGTGCATATTTGAAATGCTATCGAGTGATTTCACCCAGAGGAAATTTCAGTTTTTATGTGGGTATCCGAAGTCGTAGAGTAACTTGAAATGATTGTTTTTATGTTGCTTTTTAAATAAAGACTTACTATAATAGGAAGATCTTGATTGATACATGGCTTTTCTGTATGGCATTCCAATATGAATGGTTCTTGTTATGTTAGGTGGCCAGTATTTGCTGCGAGAAATTTTTGCATGTGTTGACATCTACGTGGTGAAGTATACGGTTATTTACTTGTGCATTTCTGTTGACCTATTGGGTTATCTCTGTTTTCCCTTTTTGTAAATTCCTTGATTCATTTTTCGTAGCGTACTTTATGGACATATTTACTTCATTTTTAAGTGACAAATGACATCTCTTTGTAAAAATATCTCTATATAATGTCATTCTAAACTGCTGCCTTCTTATGTTAGATACTTAGTAGTCCATGTTTGGCTAATGTTTATAAACTGTTTATAATTGGTCAAACCACTTTTATCCACAAGTTTTATGGGACCCACAAGTACTATCCGCTCAACCATAATTCATTTCTATCTGTTTATAATTTAAACCAATTATAAACAGCTCCCAAACATGCTTAATGTTGAGTTAGTGCGCTCTATTTTGTGTTGGCTTGGCTCATCAATGACTTCTTTCTGCCTGGTTGCTAAGTTTCAGGTTTCCTTTGGTATGTATTATTATTTATTACCATTTATATCAACAATCTGAACCAGTTATGTAAGATGCATTTCCGTAGCATTTAGTTCAAATTCTTAAATTGCATATATTGGTTTCTTATTAAATTGATTGGTTTCGCTATTAATTAGTTTCTTTTTCCTTTGAAGGATCATTTGGCCCTGATGATGGAGCTTCTCGGGATGATGCCACGCAAGGTGAGAATTTTTGTTTGTTGTTTGTGAAGAAAATTGGGACAATTTGTTTCTCCTGTTATGGTACCCAACTAAAAGCCTAAAACCATCAATTTATGAAGCTTGTTACATTATATATTCCTCAAGAAGTAATTTTTCCCATGCTTACACAAACATTCTGCAGATTGCCTTAGGTGGGCGCTACTCACGGGAATTCTTTAATAGATACGGAGATTTGAGACATATCCGACGATTACGATTTTGGCCTCTCAATAAGGTGCTTGTGGAAAAATATAACTTCAGTGAGCAAGATGCAAATGACCTGGCTGACTTCCTTGTTCAGATACTCGATTTTGTTCCCGAGAAAAGGCCGACTGCAGCACAATGTCTTAACCATCCATGGATCAGCACAGGCCCTCGACGACTCACCCCGTCTACGTCTCTAGAAAATGGTTACTCAGACAAGCAGAGAGAGAAGGATGAGAGAGAGGCGATGGAGGTCAGAGTGGGAAACATGGCTATTGCCTGACAGACAAAACCTGTCAAAGATTCTCAATCTGTACTATACCCCCCAAAACGGTCATAATTAATGTAAGGGATATACCCCCCAAAACGGTCATAATTAATATAAGGGATAATTGTAGCAACGGTTCCAAATTTTTTAGATTTTTGTGCATTTTACCCTAATCTTTGATTTGTGCCAGCGGATGTCCCAAACCTTTCAAAAATATGTGACGGAGGTCCAGATGGATTCTATCCATTTGACCGTTAATTTGACCAAAATAGTGCACATTGACTAATTTTGACCAATTTAGGAGGGGTAAAATAGGAGTTTGACAATTACTATATTAAATATATTAATCAAAAAACCAAAAAATCAAGAAAACAAATTAAAAATCCAAAAAATTAAGAAAATAAATAAAAATAAAAAAGATCCGTCTTCCCCAATCCCA
>CAIGRB010174922.1:0-21275 GCA_903798255.1 Fraxinus quadrangulata
GATATATTTATGTATAACTATAGTCTTAACATGACCGCGGTGTAGACTAAGCCCGTGTTTGGCTTTTATTGTTTGAAACTCCTTTTTTTTTTAAAAACTTATTTTCAATCACATATTTTCTCGATAAAATAGCTTTACACGTGAATTCATAACTTTTCTTACTTTTGAACCGCATATTTTTTAAATAATCATTTTTCTGAAAATCTATTATAAAAAAATCTCTACCAAAACATTGGCTAAAATCATGTTATCATCATATATGTGAGGTAAAAATTGACTAATTAGATTATGTGAGGCTTGAACTTGTTTATTTGCTCTCCTCTTACCTTGAGTTATTCTTACTTTTTAACCATATATCCATTAAATAATCATTTTAAAAAAAAATCTAAACCAAATAGAGGCTAAATTCATATTATCATCATACGTGTGAGGTAAAAATTGTCCAATTTGATTATGCGAGTCTTGAACTTGTTTATTTACACACTCTCACGTTACCCTAAGCTATTTCATTTAAAAGCTTAAAGAAAAAAGATAATATTTTTTTTTATTTACTATTATATTTTCCATCTAAGCTATATCAGTTAATTACTTGTGATTGAAATGAAATTTTGATTAAAGAATAAAAACACAATAAGCGACCGAATTAATGGTGGTGTTCTGATTTCGTCATTTTGTTTTGTTTTAAAGTAGCCATTGAAGCCGCATATGATTTTCGTTATCTAAAAATTCATTTTTTCCAAACTCATTTTCAACCTATTATTATAATAAAATAATTTTGTATTTAAACATAAAACATATTCCTATTTTTTATTTACACATTCTCCAAAAATTCACTATTATAAAACTCATTATTTAGAATACGGGGCTCAAACAGTTTAAACAATTGTTTTACCTTGGATCACACGACTTAATAGAATTATTGATATGGCTCGTATAAATAATCAAACAATGACGTAACACAAGTTACTCAGGTAAGGTTGGTATATTACATATGTGGTCACTCAACATCCATAAAATTTCAATTAGGTCATTTAGTTTTAATTGGGTGATTGAACTATAATTTAATTTCAATTGAGTCATCAAACTTTATGTCACTAAACTTGAATTTAGTTTCAATTTAATTAACATTTGCATAAAGTTCAATAAGCACACTGCACATAGGAAAGTTTACCTAATAAGGTTATTAACGAATAACCTTTCAAAATGCTTGTCCCATATAACTCGAGAAATTAAAGGGTCTCTCTCTCTCCAATTCCATGCATACTCTTAACATAAAAAAAAAAAATGCGATTTCTACATTTCAACCATTCACCAATCATGTCGATTACTTCCAAGTATAAATTCCTCATTTTCATTAATCTTTAACTTCTTGCCATATAAATGGTTCTCTCTCATTCTCGTTTCCCTCTCTCACGTCCAACATGTGAAGATGTAGAGATGAACGAGTATACATGTGCCACCTACTTGCCCTACAATTCGAATCAAGGGTTCGAGCCTGTGAAACCACCACTACCCCCATCAGTTTTGATAACGTTTATCATGCACCTAATGCTCCACGAACATATAAAATTGCTTCCTCGATCCCCTCACATACATCGTCGTTGTCATAGTTCGGCCGTTGTCATTTTATCAATAATTTGTGAAGCTTTTGAAATGAATTAAATAATTAAATATGTAATAAAGATTATGTCGTCCAAAAGCTTGTGCTTTTCATTGTCATCTACAAATATGCCTATTTAAATTAGGGATAACTGCAGCAAAAACCTCAAATCTTTAAAATATTGACTGATTTTTTCCAAACATTTGATTTGTTGCAGCCATCACCCCTAACCTTTTGAAACGTTGCATGAAAGGCTCTTTTGGACGGTTTCCATCCAAAATGCCGTTAGTTGATCCAAAAAATTGATTTTGACCACATTTTAATCAATTTTAAAACGGCAAAATTTTCACTCAACAAAAAAATATTTTTGGAATGACTTTTGGAGAGTAATTTGTAAAAATTTTTGATGTAATGCTCAATGCAAAACAACCCCATACCAAAACATTCACAGAGGTCCTCAAGCAGATATCGAAAAGGGGACGAAAAGAGTCTATTTGCCTTTACAATATTCCGAAATGTATCATGATATGGATGCATAATGGGCATCCAAAGGGTCTATTTATAGAAGATGAGAGAGAGGTTGTGAGTGGAGTATCACGCTTCAAACTTAGCAACATTAATCGAAAAGGGGACGAAAAGAGTCTATTTGCCTTTACAATATTCCGAAATGTATCATGATATGGATGCATAATGGGCATCCAAAGGGTCTATTTATAGAAGATGAGAGAGAGGTTGTGAGTGGAGTATCACGCTTCAAACTTAGCAACATTCACGAAGTGAAGCATCTTTTGCTATCGCTGGCATCTCGCTCAAACGACAGGGGCCCCTTTTCAACAGAACCTCTCTAGCTCGCCTGTCGCTAGACTATCATTCGAGCGATAGGCAAGCTGTGGAGACATTTATCCCAGCCAATTTTTTCTCTTTTCTATCAAATTTTGGACCATAATTTTTCATTCATCCGAAATTAATTTTGAGATTCCAAATATACCACGACGATCTATTCGACGAGTAGAATAAATTTGTCTATTTATATTTATAATTTGACAATCGGATCAAATCCGAATATTTGACCGAAGTTGACACAAAGTCATTTTTTAAGTCGTATATTTAGCTAAATTTTCATTCTCTAAACCAAATTTCAACACTATTATATACCTGAACTTGTTCTCAATACACATTCGACAATTCTAGGACTAGGAGGAGCTTTTGAATGCAACAATACTACGTGGGGTATGTGGGATTAGAGAGAAATATTTAATATGTGACTTAGACAGTAGAGCCAATTTCAAGTCCAACAGCATAGGCGGGTCAATCCAAGAAAGAAGACCATGTCTAGACTAATAAAGTAATCAAGATTTTCTAAGAATCTACGATTACGTTTCTAATAGCTTTTCAATTTTGGTGTCTGAGAAGGCCAACTTTCTTCCCTGCTCGACCCATATGTGTTTTGTTTTATGTACTAGAGTCAAAAATTGTTTATGGCTATACTAAAGTTTGGTGTTTAACTTGTGCACTAATGGAAGTTCATCTTACATGATTTCATCACGTTAATCTTTTCTTTCTTAGTTGTAAATCGATTCCATAATTTGTGGAAAATGCAGTTTTTTTAGAAGAACTGATCAAATCACTAGTTAAAGAGGATATGAAATTATAGGCAAACTGGATGCAACAATTTGTACAAGCACATTACAAAAAAACTACAAACTGCTTAAAAAAATTTCTGGGATTTGATCATAGTCAAGTAAAGATGCTCGTTTCAGGAGTCTGGTACCCTGGGGAGACACCAGTGGCTGCAATTTTGAAACATTCCGGGCCTTCTCCGTGAAGCTGATTGCCGGAATATTGAGGGATGCCCATCTTTTCTGTAATCGGTCATTTTGGTAATATTAAGGTAAAAAACAGGACTCTTCATTTCTGATATTACAGATTCTTGAACTTTAGTCATCCATGGATATGGCAAAAGATAGGTATCGTTCGTAGGTTGTGTCTCACCATCACAATTTCCTCCTGAATTCCATTGACCACCTCTGCAATGTAATAAAAGTGTGTGAAAATTTTTATCGAACACATTCCCTTCTGGTTTACAAGAAATAGAATGGATTATTTTCATTTTCAGGAAGCCAATTATTGATACAAATTGACATTAAGCAGTAAGCAGAAGGATTTCTCATTCAAATCCATGGTCTATTTCAGTCAGAATAGATTTTTAACACTTGTAACATGTTTTGGTACGGTAGATTGAATAGCACTGAAGTTGAAATCTTAATAATTATGAAGTACGTAGCAAACAACACCTGTAGTATGCAAAATTTAGTAGTAGATGAATATATATTACTTGAAATGGGAAGATGAATAACCACGAAAGAAAGCACTGGTTCGACTTATATTGATATTACTATCGACCCATTGTGCCCATGTCCTCAACGCCCTCTTATACGCTTCTGTCACTTCTAGTTTGTCGTATACATGATCACCTTCCTGGAAAAAGTAATTCCTGCAAAAAAATCGAAAAACCCCATACTTCTTAAATTAGCATGAAAATTGTATGAGATTGAATGCTGTTGGTTTGGCTTTACTGAAATCATTCATAATTTCTGAAAGTGGATTTAAGGACGAATAAGTATACCCTTTAAAGGTTTTCTGGTGAGTCCACCAGTGACCCCGTGTTGAAAAATTAAATTATTAAAAAAGGTTTTTAAAAAAAGGCCCGAGCTGACTGAGTGTTAATAGTCGGCTTACTGTTAACAGTCGTGAAGAGTATTTTTTGACTTTTTGCTTGTAAATGTTATGTTTTAACTTTTTTTTTTTTTATTGTATTAATGGGTCAAAGGCCATTGTGAAAATATGCTCCGATCAACAAGTCATTTGTCACTATTTCCTTTGCGTCACCTCACGCACAATCATTGCAGTCATCACCATTCTATCTTCTCTTCATCTTGACTGTTGATTCAAAAATATTTGATATCCACTGCCATGATCCTCTGAGGCCACCCCGTAAATAGGAGGCCTTTCCTCATATTTTCGCTTGAGCTTTTTCTTTTCGTTGCATTCATAGAAACTTTGAGATTCCTATCACGGCTAAGGATTTTCGATCTTTGAGCGTTCGAAGTCAGCCTCGTGTATTTCCATGCCTTCCTCTCCCCTACTCTCCCTTCCATTTTCCCTTTCTGTTACCTGGTTTGATGCAAGGGATAGTCAATGCGGCTCTTGATGCGACAAGAAGCAACAATTTAACTTCGGGGATGGTGATTTAGTAGCACTAGCAGTAGGTTGCGAAATGATTTTTAACTTATTCCATTAGGAAATATAGAATTTTTTTGGCACATCAAAAAGAGGAAGAAGGCGAGCTACGAGAGATATTCTCTCTGCTACAAAATATGATTATGTCCTCTCTTTTCAATAGAAGGCGAAGATGTGGACTTAGAGCTTTCATCCTACTTTCCCTACTTCAATGGAAAGGGGGAATTGCCCATCTAATAGTCCTTTCTGAAGTCTGAAGAAAGGGTCTTCCCAACCAAGATGATCTGCCCAAGAACAACCAGTCTTGTGGTGGTATGGAAGGCATGGACTCCGTGAACGTCCGCACCCCTTTACTAATAACATCTCCAATATGAAAAATGGCATCATATACAGTATGGCCAGTAGCATCAGATAAACCATACATGAAGGGGAAATTGTGCAGATTTAACAAAATTGTTGAGCGAATTAGCTAGTTAGGTGCTAAAAGATAGGTATGAAGAATTCGTAATAAATCTTGCGAGTGCCTACTCTGGTTATAGATCTTATCTATCGAAGTTTCTCACCGCATTCGTACTCTTGAAAGGCGTTCAAGGATTTTGTAAGTTCATTTATCAAGGTTAGAAATAAGAACTATATGTTCCCAAAAATTGCAAACTGGATCCGGATCATCTTTTGGAATTATTAGGACTTATTCTTTTTACACTTTCAAGCCGTTTTCTGTTTTCGATTTTTCAAAATAGTGAAAATACGTTTTCTTTCCTATTTTCGAAAACGCATTTTTAAAAACAAGTTAAAAATTTACAAAGAAAACTCAAAACAACAAATTTATCGTTTTGGGTGTGTTCAGTTATAATTAAGCCAAAATTTTCAAAACACGTTTTAAAATGTCAAAATGAACACATTTTCAACAATCTCAAAATGGACACTAAAAACACAAAATCCAAAATAAATTCAAAACTCAAAACACAAAATCGAAACACAAAAAGAACAGCCCCTTAGTGATCTGAAAATAATGGTCATACCCAGATTCAATTGTCAACTTTTTCAAATCTGAAATCAAGTAGTTTTTTAAGTGTATATATAGTGTAAGTAATGGTGATATTGTTAATTTTCTATGAGACATAAATAGATGCAGATTATTAGAAGCATGCACATTATGTTCAATATAAAAATGGGAAAAGATGGTACATTCAATCATCTGATTTTACCGCCTCTTCCTTCGAGATAATTCAAGGATGGTACGTTCTATTTATTAAATTTAATCTTCAACCTTCAAGGTTTGTACGAACAATATAAAGAAAGAAGATTTACCAAAAATACATATTTATTAAGAGTAACATACAGTAGTGGCTCTTATAATCTGCTCTTCTTCGCGGGTCCCATCTCCTTTGCCTTCGCCCTTAATATATGTTTCTGTATTTTCCCGGTGGCAGTTTTAGGCAACGGTCCAAAGACCACCGATTTTGGAACCCAATATGCAGGCATCTTCGATCGACTGAACTTCATTATATCTTCTGCTATGTGTTGTTGATCAGAAGTACCCACTCCGGGCTTTAATGTCACAAATGCGCAAGGAGATTCTCCCCATTGCTCATCTGGCCTGGC
Source organism: Fraxinus quadrangulata (assembly GCA_903798255.1). Taxonomy (NCBI): domain Eukaryota; kingdom Viridiplantae; phylum Streptophyta; class Magnoliopsida; order Lamiales; family Oleaceae; genus Fraxinus; species Fraxinus quadrangulata. The sequence goes on from CAIGRB010174922.1 coordinate 6,446, forward strand.
CACCACCGAAACTTCAAATATTGCTGGGTGTTGATACAAAATGTTCTCAACCTCAACACTACTGATGTTTTCGCCTCCTGATATAATTATATCCTTTGATCGATCTTTAATTTCTATATAACCATCTGGATGCTTCACACCGAGATCTCCAGAATGAAACCAGCCACCAGCAAAAGATTCTTCATTTGCTTTAGGGTTCTTCAAGTATCCCTTCATTACAGCATTGCCCCGGAAAACAATTTCTCCGACTGTGGTCCCATCAGCAGGTACAGGCGCCATGGTTTGTGTGTTAACGACATCCAAGCCCTCCAGAGCCAGATATCGAACACCTTGGCGTGAATTCATACGTGCTTGAGTTTCCGGTGGAAGAGAATCCCACTCAGGCTTCCATGCACATATAGTGGATGGGCCATAAGTCTCAGATAGTCCATAAGTGTGTGCAACTCGAAAGCCCAGCTGTGACATTGCAAAGAGAACAGAAGGGGGCGGAGCAGCACCTGCTGTCATTACATGAACTACACGAGGAAGAGGGAGGATCGTCTCGTCTTTTGGGGCATTAACTATGGTGTTGAGAACCACGGGGGCAGCACAGAAATGGGTCACATTGAGGTTAGCTACAGCATAGTAAACAGCCTTAGCCGTCACCTGCACCATTCAAGATTTCAAAAGAGCAAGTTAATTTTAGTAACCAGCTTAAAGATACAGCTACATTTGACCAACACAGGAATAGAATATGCGATTTAATAAAAACCAAAAAGGTTACCTTTGATTTTCACATAAGAAACTACTTAAATATAGATTGAAATGTATATAATTGATAACTAGTAGTAATGTATAACATTGACCAAAAATGAATAAAATCCACCTTCAGCGACATAAACAAGTTAAAATCAGCATACCCCATGAAATAATTATAGATTGGACAGTTTAAAAGAATAAAAAGAAGTTAATTTTTTGTCTATTGTACCATACAATCATGTCTGGTACTGCATAGAAACATGCCTTAAATATTTGGGATGGCCATTAGTGAGACAAACTACATCATCCATATAATTAAAGAGTAATATTAAGAGCCAATTATCCGTATATGCTAGAGAAAAATGCCACTTGGGTTACCTGTCTAAGGCATATGCTTGTACCACAAAGTGCGGCAAGTGTCCAAGTGAAGCACCAACCATTACAGTGGAACATTGGTAGAGTCCACAGGTACACGGCCCCTTCCTGCATTCCCCATACAATGGAATTACTCAAAGCCATGAGGTATGCCCCTCGATGATGCAGCACCACCCCCTTGGGGCTAGCTGTGGTTCCAGAAGTATAACCCAACGCAATACTATGCCACTCATCCTGTGGTGGCTTCCACGCAAAATTCGGGTCACCGGTCTCCAGAAATTTTTCATATTCCATTGCACCTCGTCCCAGAGCATATTGGAGAGTTTTCAAGTCACAGTTTTCATCGGCAATAACAATTAGAAGTGGAATAGTAAAATTTCCTTTATTTTTTTTAGCTAAAATGTTCAAAGCTTCCTCTGCCAAAGTGAAAAAGTCTTGGTCCACCATTATGACTGAAGATTTTGAGTGTCCTAAAAGAAAAGCAATGGTTTGTGCATTTAAACGAATATTAACAGCATTTAAAACAGCTCCGGACATTGGAACTCCAAAATGAGCTTCATATGTGGCTGGGATGTTTGGCGCAATCACAGCAACCTGCCATTAATCCCAGAAAGAGATAAATCGTAACTGGAATATAAAAACTTAACTAAAAAATCCAGCAACAATTCACAGCTTCTATGAAGAGGAAAACAATATAATTATCTTCATTGGGGTTTGATTTAAGCCGAGTACTGCATTTTTAACCCCAGAAATGATAATTTCTTACCAAATTTACATGTAGTATAGTAGTATAAACTATAAAGTGAAAGAAAGCAATGATATATGGATATAAACAACACCCATTTGAAAAGATACAGAGCACAATGCGCTAGATCAAATTAACATAATGACTTGACTCTTTAAAATGGCGATGCCACTGTAGATCATTCCATGGTTGGCTAATAAATGTGTATATATCATAAGTTGTTATATCCATCAATTTAGAATGTGGAATGTGCACTGCAATGAGTCAAGTTGAATGTTTATCCTTTCAATCTCATCTTTGATACTCTACGCGTAGTTTCTTTTAAAGTTCACGGTTGTTTTAATAAATTGGGATACCCAAATCAATACATAAAAAATTACTCCATTCGTCCCATAAAGATAGGTTTGCTTCCATTTTTACACATATTAAGAAAACGTAACTAATATAGTTGGAAATATAAATTTTTCTTACATTTTTCTTAATATACCCCCATGTTAAATAATGATTCGAATAAGAATAATTCATATTTGTTGATAACAAGACACATTAATTAGGGAAATATTAAAAAACTAAAAAATTAACTATACTCTCAACAATGATAATGGCTTATAATTAGGGACAGACAAAAAAGAAAAGCAAGTTTATCTTTATCAGATAGAGGGAGTAATATATTGTCATGCCTACAATAGCCTGACCAGCTACTGCAATTCATCTAAAGGAAGAAGCATGTTATGGCTAAGCCTAAAAAAGTAAAGTTTTCTCCTTTCTACTACAAGAAGTATAGTTCCTCTAGTGACGTTTGATCTTTGAACTGAAAACAGGTTTGCAACTTTGCGTAATTCATTTTTTTCTTACTTTTAACTAAAAAAATGTGTTCTATTAAAGTAACTCTTCATCAAAATAAGTAACTTCGTTATTTTCAATTTTCATCAATAAAAAATTTACTTATTTTAAAACTTTCATATAAGTGTACTTTGGAAAATTAGCTTCATTCAACAATACACAAGACTTTATCTGTCGTAATTAAAAAATAAAATAAAATAAAATAAAATTGGAACCGATAGTGAAATAGCAGAAAAAGAATTAAAAAAGTAAGCAATTAATAAGTATGGGCTAGAAGCATGTTTAGCATAGCTTAAAACAACTCCTTATAAGTACATAAGTTATAAAATAAATATTTCATTTTAGCTAAAGTTAAGAGTAAGCTAACTATTTTGATGATGAGCTAAGAATTACATTTTAAAATAAGTAACTTTTTTTAATAATATTATTCATAGTCAACGAGCACGGTAGTCATTTGTGGCATGTTGTTATTTAATGCAATAATTTTTTATAATTCTGTTGCCTCAAATAATAAGCTGTTAAATATGATGACTACGAATAAAATTACTCAATTTTTTCATTTAAAATAAGAGAAAACTTACTCTCTATAAATATCCTCACGAAATGATGTATAATTGTGAGGAGGAAAATGAAAGACAAAACCTTATCTTTAAGAAACTTCGTGAAACTACTTTATATGCATTAACTGAACCCCAAATCAACTCTAACTTAATATACCACACGTATGAATAGAAATATTCAACTTTAAAAAATGAAGAATAATTTTTTTAATTTACTTTTTATATTAATTACTCAATTCATTAATTCGAAATTAAACCCTACAACTTCCCTAAAACCAATAATCAATTCCTTCGTTAATTACAGACTCGAAAATAATAATAATTACAGAGCAATGCTATTTAGATCAAGTATAGGTGACGTGCCATTAATGGATAGGCGCCTATCATCTAGTGCCACGTGGAGTCGTAAGTTTAAAAAATGATAATCACTGACCGTGTCACCAAATCCTACGGAACGGTTTGTGAGGGCGGAGGCCAATCGGCGGCAGCGGCGGTAAGTTTGCTGCCATGTATAAGATACAGAACCGTGGATTACAGATTTTCGGGTCGGGTGGACTAGCGCAGCCCGCTCCAGAAACCCGAGTGGGGTCAACGCCGTGTAGTTGGCCGGATTCTTGGGCAGATCATCTATATCTCTCTCCCCCATCTCCCCCTGTCTAAAATGTTTGCTTCAGTTGACGAATGAAGATGCGTATTGTACTTTATGTCAGATGTATGAAGGTTTTTAAGTAGAATAGAATAATGCTAATAACAGTGAACGAGACAGCATATGTCGTAGTCACTTCGTCTAATAAATTTAAATTGTACCGAGGTACGTTACATGGTGAACACTTTAGTTGATATTGTATGAAAATTCAAAAAGTATTCGATGGAAAAATGTGTATTTTTTTCACTTTTTATTATTATTAAAAAAATATTCCTATTTTTGTAATTACTAAAATTATGTAAAGTGGAACGATTATTGCAGTCGATGATTATGAATAGTATTGTTCTATGCATGTTGAAGAATATATTTAAATTTAAAGAGAAAAAGTTTATACACTCAAACAACACTCTCTATTTTGATTATTTCTTTTGTTTTTAATAAACATTTGGCCGATTTATGGCTCCCATTTAATTTTTTTTTTTTTCAAACTCATTTTCAACAAAACTTTTTAAGGAATTCATAACTTTAATCAATTTTTCATGTCACGAATTTCATTAAATAATATCAAATTCTACTAAAAACGAATATTTAGCTAAATCAAACAAGGGCTTATTGAGTTTTCATAATTCTATTTTAACATATTTTTTAGATGTTAATATTTAATTAATTCATATATCTTTAAATAATGTAAAATATTGAAAGATGTGTACTTGTTTGGACTCCATTAAACCTATTTTTTTTTTTTCAAAACTCGTTTTCAACAACACGTTATTCAATAAAATAATATTATATGTAAATCCAAAATTTTTCCTTAATTTTTAATCATACATTCGTAAATTATTATTCTAAAATACATTTTTTTCCAAAATTTCATTAAAATGAAGCTCAAACAAAGGATAACTTAATAATTTATATTCTTTTATTTTGATGTAATACATTCTCGAATTAACAAAAGTTGTGCAAAACATCTCTGAAATCCACTTTTTTCATGAAAACATTGTAAAACTACGAATCTACTTTTTTTCTTTAAGTAAACAAAAAGAAAAGAGAGAAACATAAGAAAAAAGATAATGTAAGAAAAAAAAAAGTATTTTATACTTGTCGATTCGAAGAATAGTCCAATCTCGAATGAGAAATTTAAATGCTGAGAGAGAGAGAGAGAGTATTTTATAAAATAACTTGTTATCAATATGTGATTGACGATATTTTACTATAATCAATGTTTTGGAAGTTGGATCTACCCGATCAATTAAATTTAAAAAATTAAAAACCAACCTAATAATACATAATAAAATTAAAAAACTAAAATCGTCTATAAAAGGTCAGTAACATTGATTCGCCTTCAAAAAAAATTATTGTATGATCAATTTGATTATTTGATTCTTGTATCTTAAAAAAAAAATGAAAATTTTTTATAGAGCATCTTGATTAATGGAGAGTATTCTTAAATTTAAGTAGTAATTTTTTTTTCTACACATTTTAACAAACTCTTTATTTTATTTTTCAACGTTCAATTATTGTTTTTTCTTCATTTTTCAATTATTATATAATTTTACTTATCAATAGATAAAATTATATTAAACTCCTGTTTGGTAGAAATTAAAATATAGATTTTAATCTAAATTAAACTTAATAATTAATTTTAATCATATATTTTATGAGTATTACAACTTTTCAACCACGTATTTCATCAACTTTTATCAAAATCTACTAAAAAAATAATTTTAATCTCCACCAATCAAGATGCTAAATATAATATTAATGACTAAAAATAGTGAAATATTGAAATTTATAATTTTATCAAATAAAAATAGCAGTAAATTTGACGTTGAATGTAAAAAGTCGAACTTATTCTCATTCTAAACTATCGAGATAAAATAATTTCTTGAAATTTTATTTTAATTTTTAATGTTTTAAAATAAATAACGTATCTCTTTCAAAGAACGTCTATCTAGAATGCTCGTAGAGTTGCCAAAGTGTCGATCAGTCACCTTATGCATGTGATGTGGGTGGGGTAAGTGGGATATTCAAAATATGCAGGCACACACTAATGTGCGAAGTTGTAATTTTCACAACCCCACACATTTCGAATTTTTCTATTTGATATTAGACCTCAGTTTGGCCCCAATTAAATTTACAATATTTTTTTTTCTCTTTTTTTAACCAAACATTGTCCAATAAAATAATATTACACATAAATAAAAAAAATTCATTCATTTTCAATCACATATTTTTCAAAAAAATATTATTCCAAAAATTATAATATCAAATAACTGGGGCTAAGTGTCATTAATTAAAATATATAATTAAATAAATCAAATAATTTTACTTTTCAATCATGCTACTCGTACAATTTTTTTTACTATTTTAAAACGATGCTATTTAACATCGTTGATGTTTTCTGTAGAACTATAATCTTAGGTTGAACTAAACTTAATTATGTGCGTCTATGATATGTATAATCATATATAATTATGGTTGATTGATTTCAAATTATAGTATTACTGCATTTATTTAAATTAAAATCGACAATTAAAACAATTAATTGAGAATAATCTTATATAGGAATAATTAGGTTTGAGCGAATTAAACTACAGTATAACCACAAACACTCACTACTCGCCCACATATGTTAGCAAAAGTATATTCCATCTAAAATTAATTTATAAAAATTAAAACTAAATTAAACGGGGGGAGGGGGGCTCCGAACCCGTCCCGGGTTGAAATTCCCCTCCCCGATACCCGATTAAGTGGGTTATCCTCGTCCTGTTAGGGGCGAGGTTTCGCGGGTATCAGGTTTGTCGAATTTTTTTGTCATCTCTAATATGTTAAATGAACTGTGAAATTAAAAAGCAAATACACTGACCAAGAAAAACATAAAAATAAAACTTGATAAAAAGTCTATTTTTGCATTTTTAATGCAAATAAAAAATCTTTGTAATTTAAAGAAATAATTATTATTATTATTATTATTATGTCTTTGCTACCTTTAGTACGCCTTCGTTCAATTTTTAATCGCAATTTTGCCACATCATAAAGTCAAACTGCCAATTATTTTATATATTGTAACATTTTATATAATCAAGAAGGAAGGTACATCAAGTTTGACAGTTCCTTCACAATAGGAGGGGGCCTGCTTTTTTTTGAAAGCGAGCCCCCTTCGTATTGTGAGGGAGATGTACACCAAGTTGTCAAATTTAACGTACAAGAAGCTTTATTCAATCAAGAATGATGTATATATTTCCATCGTCATTAAATACTCACCACGTCCCACAAAAATATATTTATTTTCATCTTTGCAAAGATTAAGAAAATGTAATTAATATACTCGAAAAGATAAATTTTCTTATATTTTTTTTCTAATATACCCTACATTAAATAATGATCTAAATATAAGTAATTCATATTTATTGATAAAAATGTACATTAATTAGCGATATATTGGAAAACTAAAAAATTGACTATACTCTCATTAAAGAAAGCGAATTATAATTTAGGACAGGGGAAAAGGAAAACAAGTTTATCTTTATGAGATTGAGGGAATATTTTACAACAAAAGTGTATAAAATATCTTTTTGCAATTGAAAGCTTCTGCTGGAGCCTCTAAGGGCTTGCGAGTTTTTTTTTTTTTTTTTTGTCTTTTCCATCAAATTTGATGTTTTGGAGTGGCACTATTTATGAGAGGTCGAAAAATCGATGCTTATAATTTTGGGCATTGGTACTACTGAAAATCGATATAGTGTAATTTTGGTCATATTTCTCAACTTACAAAATTGATGAATTTTGATCGTTTCTCAAATTCTCATCCAATTTCACTATATAAAATAATTATTTTCAGCTGATTATAAAATAATTATTTTACTAAGGGGTATGTATAATTCTCTTCTTTTGAAAAACTTCCAAAACAGTTGAATAATAAATTCTCAAAGCATGAATTAATTATATAATAGTAAATATCACATCATGTGAGAATCATTTTTTTGACGATTATAACCTACTATAATTCACTTATTTCAATAATATCTTACTTTTCGTTTTTCAATATGTATTTAATTTACAAACTGTAATAAATACTATAATTAATTTTCATTCTCGTTCATTTAATTAATATTAATTAGAATTTCACGTTCACATTCCTATTATTAATGATCAATTAATTAACATTAATTAAAATTTTACATTCAATAATGCAATTCGTTATTCACGTTCACTTATATTAATTAGCATCCAATTTCACAAATTGAGTTATAATCATTTAATATAAATGATTTAACATTCACGTATATATTCCTTAATATTAATTATAAATTAATGCATCGTAATTGTCATTCATCCTCATTATGCATTTAATTGTAATTCTAATACTTATATTCAAGTATATATTTCATTATTTACGTGCATATATAATAATTAACATTTTTTTTCAAGAGCTTGCATTTCTATCATATTTAGATCAAAAGTGTAAATAGATGGTCAAATATTAATTTCACAATATTTATAAAGTATTTTAAAATAACGTGCAATGCATGTTCAACTCTAACTAATTGTTCTAAAAATCGTTACTAAAATCTACTGAGTCCTTAAATTAAAGTCAACAATTAATTTTAATGATATATATCATGATATTCACAACTTTTCAATCACACATTTAATTAATGTTTATCAAAACTTATTAAAAATCAAATTTTAAATGTTGGGGCTAAAAATAGGGCCCTCATACACACTCAAAATCATTACTTTAGAAGCCCTCATAATAAGTCCTCAAAACTCTCAAGCAGGCCCTAAAGTCCCAACTTATGAGTGTTGCTGCAAGTGGATATCTAAGTTTCTTTTACTGACAAAATGGTAATCAACCTTTGCATACACCTTGCATTAGTCCTCTAAATATGGTTACGGTCAATTTACATTAAAAAGTCACGTGCAATTCACATAAAACAATTAGAGCTGCGAAACTTCAATACAAGTTATTCTAAATAAAAAATTTAAAAACAAAATAAAGAAGAAAAAAGATAAAAACCATAGTAAAACAGTGCTTTCACTCGGGGTGGTATCGTCAGGGTAAACTTTGAGCAAATTCCTTTTTTTTTTTGGTACCCTTGTTTGATTCTCATTATTTTCAAAATTAATTTATCATTCTCTTATTTTCAACCATACATTATTCAATAAAATAATATTTTATTCAAACCCAACACTTTTCATAATTTTTTAATTACACATTCTATATTAATTTACTATTCTAAAATGTATTCTTAAAAAAAAAAAAAAATGGGGCTCAAGCAGGCCGATAATAAGTTTAGGTGAATTAAATTATTTAAACTATAAATTTTTTTATGTCAAACCCAAATCTATATTTTAGCATACTTCGAAAATTAGCTCATGCTTGAACTCCATTAAAATTTTAATATATTTTTCTCCCACTTCTTTTCAATTACATTTTTCAATAAAATAATATTACATATAAATTCAAAAAAAAATTTTAACCACATATTTCAAAAAAAAAATCACTACTTTAAAATACATTTGTTCTCAAAATTTGATTTTAGTAGAGTCCAAATAAGGGTTTAATCTTGTTCTTTCTGCACTTGCCTCCAGTCTTACTCTCGTCTTTAATCTGTGTACACCTCGACTACCTCGACAACTTTTTGTCATGACAACTCATTCCTCCTTCCGACTCCTCTCTAGTTTCTTTTTCACTCCCTTTTTAGCCCGATTTCAAACATTTGTTTTTCTAACGGCAACATGGATAGGACATGAACCTAGAATATTAAAGTGCTGCAAAATATGCTAAAAAGAAAACTTTGAGGACATTAATGTATAAAATAAAAATTGAGAGTGTAAATGTTAAAAGTTAAAAGGTGAAGATCCTTTCTCATAATTTAATGTTCTTGAATTTTCAATTCAAAGATCGACTCATTGATATTAGTGTGAAACAAACTTTTCTTTTCAATTCGCCCGTCTCTCATCTTGATTTCTCGTTCAAATCAACAAGCATCGTATGAGATTTGGTCTGTTATTCTCAAGCAATCACAATTTAATTTCTTCTGTTTCATTTCACAACATTAATAAATGAATAATCCGTTTTTATTGACAAATTTAGCTTTATTGGAGTAGTACTTGGACTGTGGGATGATCGATTTAACTTGCTTGATTTAATTGAAACTACACTGTTATTGAAGAGCTCGGAGCGTCGCGTGTTCGAGTAATTGTTGAAATGGAGACTGGTGTACCGGGTCCACTCGCTGGGTCCGAGATTCATGGGTTCCGCACCATGGCAGGTACACAGATATACGTGAATCTATCTCGAAGACCTTCGTCTTTCTTTGTATGTATATTTGGTGATATAATTTGCGAGTTTGAAAGGTTTGGTATTTTCTGTGGGTAGGTCAACTTCTAATGGGTCTTGGGGGTTTGCTGTTGATCATCTTTCAATAATTTTAGCACTAAAATTTGATATTGGAAGAAAGTGTACTATTGATTGTTCTATTTATTCTTCTTTATTTACTTTAGACTGTTTTTGCTGAAGGTGCAACTTTGACTCGTTTCACAGTGGCTCAGTCCTAAGTTCACCGAGTTCAAGTGTTGCCGCCACCATTTATGAAAATTGTTCACGTGTTGAGCTTTTGATGAAAATATGATATGGCTTACAAGTGAAGGGACGTGTTGAACTCATAATTTAAATAAATAAGTTTGAACCCTCTATAGCAGCTTGAGATATTATATGATGTGGTTCAACAATTTTGATCATTAGCAAAGTGCAGGATAACTAAGCAGTACATACGAGTTATTAGAAATTAATGAAAGAAAATTTTGATACTTGACAAAGCCAACTATTGCAAAATGCCAAAATATATGTGCACTAGTGCATGCAGACCAGCGAATTCAGGTTGACAACACTGGATGGGGTTCAAACGAATTCAATTGTATGTCATGTGAAATGTACAGTCAACAGTGCAATGAAGCGAGTTGCAATCACTAATTAGATTGCTTCTGACACTGTAATGAATGGTTTTGAAATCAATATTGTAATATATTCTAAACACGTTGACCAGCAGTATTACCAAAGTATAGTGTCCCTATAAATTGATTGATCCTTACTTGATTATGTGCTTATTTGTGTAACTATTGTGCTTTTTAATGATAAGGTGTTCCGTGTTTGTGTTCATTTTGATATTTTGTGGAGTTTCAATTCCCATCTTTGTTGCTTGGATAGATTTGGACGTTGGTGATATAATGGAGGAAGCCAAGACCAGATGGCTTAGACCAAATGAGATTCATGCCATACTATGTAATTACAAGTACTTCAGCATCTATGTCAAGCCTCTGAATTTGCCAAAAAGTAATAAATTTGTAGATTTATATTTTTCCATGCCTTTTTTCTGATTGATTAAAATGAATTTTATTTGGAGGGTTCCATTCATGCAACATGCACTTATTCCAGCTCAAGTGTGTTATAGAAGATTTAAGGCATAGTTCTACTTTATAGCTCACCTTATTTATTGCAATGAAATAGGTGGCACAATTGCATTGTTTGACCGAAAGAAATTGCGGAATTTTCGAAAAGATGGCCATAATTGGAAGAAGAAAAAGGATGGAAGAACTGTCAAAGAAGCTCACGAACACTTAAAAGTAAGGATTTATTATCCTTGAATGTGTTATATCGTACTTGGTGCCAAAAGATTATGCGTATGATAGGGTGGTTAATTCTTTTTGGGTGTATCTTATCGTGTACCAGATTATTTTGGATAAAAATGAACCCTCTTGACTTCGACTTGGAACTCACACATATACTCCTGCATATTATCTTAGCCAAGTCGACTAATGTGTGACATCTACAAATGGTTGTTGAAGCTCATTTGTATTAGGGATTCCATCAATTTGCAACCTGGAAATCTTCTTCATGGTTATACAGGGACCATGGTGCTTTTTACCCCAATAAAAATGGATATGGTAAGCTTGGAATGTTGGATTAGTGACCAAAATGAAGTAATCTATCACCTGGAGGATCATGACTTGAATGAAAAGATGGCAGGAGGAAAGGCAATTATCAGAGGATGATTGAAATCGGTTTTATGTGGATTTAACTTTAGTTCGTTGGGTGATGACCTGGAGCTTTAAAGCCATTCATTTATTTGTTCGTGCAATTACATGCAGTTAGTTAAAGACTAGTGATATTATATGAAGTTGCATGTCATCCGGTTTTCTCTTATCAGAACTCTTTCCTCCTTTTCCTCCGCTGACTAACAGAAAAGTACTCCTAAGAAATGGATTAGGAATAAGCCAAAAAGATTTAGGCCCGTTTGACATGACTTTTGCTTCCTGTAAAAGAGCTTTTGGAGGAAACAATTTTTGTTTAAAACATAATCTTTAAAAGAGCTTCCTATTCCAAAAGTGCTTTTAGAGCACGCCACATTAGACTAGTTTCAACTCTTTTAACTAGTAAAAACACTTTCATAAAATTAGCCAAACAGATCTAAAAGTAGCTTTTGAATTTCAAACACTCCTTTTGACATTTCAAAAGCCATGCCAAACGTGTCCTTAGTCTTGGAGTTGCTGTCATCTTTTCGTGGACCATGGCGCTTTTTATCAACTCTGGCTCCATCCTTGTTCCCGCATCTTGGGATGGATTAGGAATATCCCAACAAGTTTTCATTTCTAAACGTCTGTCTTTTTTCCGTAGTTTCTACAAGATATTTATACAAGGGGTTATTGATTTTCTCTCTTTTTTGAGTTTCCACTTAGTCGACTTTTGTATGCCCAACTTTGTTTTTGATGCATCCACTTACATGTTTAGGACTTGAAATTTTTTTTCTTTTGAAGCTGAGTTCACATAGTAGTTGATTTTCGAAAATTTCATCAACTGGATCTGTAGTAACAAGTTACCATTAATTTTGGTTGTCATACAGGTTGGTAACGATGAGAGGATTCATGTATACTATGCACATGGAGAAGATAACCCGACTTTTGTTCGCAGATGTTACTGGCTACTTGACAAGTATGGAATCATAAACCTTGTAAAATCTAAGTCTTGGCCTGATGTTCATGTTTTTGGTTTATTGATTTAACCATTGCAAATACCTTTATGATCTAGTACCAAACATGAGAAGATTGAATATATAAAACTTTAATTGTTGTTAGTACTTTTGTTGCAGGTCACTCGAACATATTGTCCTTGTTCATTATCGCGAAACTCAAGAGGTTTGTTTTTTGCTAATAGCAACACTTCAAATTAATTTTTATGTATTTCTAATTTTCATATATGTTAACATGCTGATATCTGGAACAATCATGCTACATGTACATTTTTTTTACATTTTTTTTGACATTGTACCACGTGGCGACACGTGTTAGGACCTTGGCTTTTGATACAATCGAACACGAAGTAACAGTGAACCAAGGAGCACAAATCTTTACGGAATTACAATAATAAAGCTGAACACAGAAATTGGATTTTGAAGATAACAGTTTATGGGATAACAAGATAACAGTTTACAGGCTCTTCGAGAGGCCTGGAATCCCTACTATCTAACTAAAAAACTCACTCAAACAATGCCAGACTATGACCTTTCCCTCCATTACATTTTATAGACATTTTCCTATCGATATTACTCTTTTGCCCTGCTAGCTAACTAACTTGGTGGAATATTCTGGAATGCTCTCACTTGGCTACCCTGCTCCATTCTTTCCTCTGCTTGCATAAGTGAATCGTATAGGGGGTTTACCATTTACCAACATGATTGGACAGCTTTTAAAAAAAACACTTTCCTGCCCAACACTTTTTGAATTCCCACACGATGTACACCAAGATGTAACCCATGGAATGTACACTTAGCATTATTCTAGCTGGAATAAGGCTTTTGGAAAGGCAGCACACTTCTATACATAGATGATTCAAATCTAGTTGTAATAACGACTTTGTAGAGAATAATACATGAGTAATTTGGTAATTATTGTACAGCTTAGATATGCTTATGCAAGTTTAGAAAAAACTTGTATACGTCATAAGGTTTCAACTATTAAATTCACTAGACATTTGCTCTAAAGCTGCATGGTCATGTTGTGTGAAAAGGCACTACCAAGCCACCAGCATTTGCCACATGTACTTTCCTTGCTGATTACTTAAATTTGAAGTATCATCATAAATAAAAATTGCTTAAAGAGTCGGTTATGGGTCAGCTTCTCACCCTTCCGTTCTTTGACTGCTTTAGATTTGCCTTTTGCTGTCTTTGGTCCTTGTGCCTTTTTTTATACATGTATATGTACCCTCAGCTGACATATACTTATAGCTTGTTTGGGAATTGTTTATAAATGATTTTGTTTATGAACACATAGAAGTGAGTGGTTGATAATTGGATAGTACTTGTAGGTTCCACGAAATGTTTGGATAAAATTGGTTTGACACCATTTATAAATGGGCTTATAAACACTTCCCAAACATAGCTACTGAGATATTCTGTATGGAAATTTCTTTTCTTTCTTTGATAAATCCGATGCCACAGGTTGTATGTAAATGCCTCAAGGTCGTGATAAATGGTTAGAGCCTTGGTTTTTGTGCATTTTATATATTTCAATTGTGTGAAACCTCATTTGCAAATATCTGAATGCAACTTGGGTTGTAATTCATCATACAGTTGCAGGGTTCTCCAGCCACACCTGTGAATTCCAATTCTTCAGCTGTCTCTGACCCATCTGCTCCTTGGCCTTTATCGGAAGAATCTGATTCCACTGTTGACCGAGCATATTACAGCAAATCACAATTAGGTGAGATTAAAATTTAGAGATGATATCATCTTGCAGCATTCAAATGAAAATACTTGGTCTATTTATAAGACCATTCTCTAAGACGATGTGTGGTAGAGTTTCCAAACCAAATAAAATATATTTGTATGAGCAGGACCTTGAAGTCTTTGACATGATTTCTTCCTT
>CAIGRB010174941.1:0-26866 GCA_903798255.1 Fraxinus quadrangulata
TTTGTCAGATTAGATTAATGTTGCGTGTAATGTATTGAAAGTTCTAAAATACAATTTTTCTTATTCTCAAAGTTGAATCAATATACTATATTTTTTTTAAACATAAACTCATATTGTGAATGGATTGTATCTGATAAGAATCCTCAAATTGGTTTCTATTTGTATGTCGAGTTGTAAATATAATTTGTATGTCGAGACTTATTCTTTATTTTGTTACACGCTTATTTTTAACATTATCCAATTATTGTGAAACACACGTTTGCCTCACTAGTGTTCAAAAAAGGACGATGAATTTTTAAAATTTTCACTTAAATTGAATATAATTGTACTTTTTCTTTACTTATATTCGGGGAAATCTTTTTACGTTTTGTTTACTTTATTCTTATATTTATGTGCATCGAAAACTTTGATTTCAGTGAAGTAATAAATCGGCGACTATGGGCACCATAGAAAAACATGCAAACAACCGTTGCCTTTGCGATAGAGAAAAAGGACACCATTGGAATAGTTAAATTCTTAATTTTATTGTTGTCGTCTACATTTTAGAATAGTTCTGTTGTGCTTATATGGTTTTCGATGAACCATCCATGACGTTTGTTTCATTTCACATTCTAAATATAGGTTTAAGGTTATTTTTTGCGTTTTTCAATCGGAAAATGAAACAGAAAGAAAATGATCTATTTGATTTTCAGGTCTTGATGCATTCACTCAGAGGGCCATTATTGGTTGTAGTTTATTAAAAGAAGCGTGTATTATAATTTTATGCAACTTTGAACCTCGAGAATTTTAAAACCTGATTGTTTTAATTGTTAAGATCCTTCATGTCAATCATAAATCATCAAGAAAATTAATAAATACAGAGCATACCTTAATTTATTGAGAATAATTCTCTAGTGGGAGCGTTCCCCTCCAAACAATTTTGACAAAAGATCTCACCCATTAAATTAAGTTAATCCAATGATTTAGATAATTTAACTAAAATCTTTGAAAGTGTTTTCCGTTTCCTCGCCCTACTCTTCAAATCCCCAACAGTTTTATTAAATTCCAATTGCTACATTTGTTCTATCATCAATTCAGTTCTTACAATTCATTCATCCTAATTTGGGTATAATGTTTTTCCGAAAAATCAGCAATGATCATATTACAAAAAACACCAATTGAGAAATATATGGGTGGTGAGGAGGAAAATGGGAGGAGAAATCCCACAAAATTTTGCAGTAGCAGGGGGAATTTCGCGCCCTGTTTGCCAGTTTAACATGATAAATGCCCCACTTTTTTGCCGGTTTAACAGGGATCCCTTGCTAATAATTCTTTGACTTGATCGAGGTTGCTATGAGAAAATCTTGATCGAGGAAGAAAAATTCAAAAAATGGAGAACAATAATATCCGTCGAAAACACAATTACATTTCCTTTTTGTTCAACTATCTGAAAATCCCTGCTGAGAAGAGACTATTTGTCAAAACTTAAAATCATGAAGCTTGAATTAAAGGGTGAGATTTTGTCAAAAGTATCGGTAGGGGGAATGCTATCTTGATTCCGATCTTGATACTTGAATTGCAATCTTTTCATGTTTGGCTTCTCCACTTTTAATTTTGAATTTTGCCTCCTTTGATTTTTTAATTCTTCTTGTTGGTTTTGCTTCTTAATCCATAGTCATGATTTTTGAATTCATTTTTCTCGATTCTTGATAGTTGATTATAGGTTTCCTTCTTGATTCTTCATAGTTGATTACGCGTTCAGTCGTTCAGACCATGATTGTAGGTATTAGATATTTTTCTTCAATATNTCATATGTATTTGGCTCATCGTCAAATACAACAATAATAGATCTGATCTCTACACGTATAATCCGACTCACGATTTATTTAGATGCCAAAAGTTCAATTACTTAATTCTTTATTAGATCACTTTAATTTTGGACTTAATTTTAAGATAACTTTTATACACACTTAATTAAATATGTTGGTCCACATGTCAAATTAAATATTTTCTCAACAACGTGTAGATCCAAATGAATCATTCTTCTCGTCTTTATTCTCTGGCGCAACTCACTATAGAATGCCCTTTCGCTTACAAAACCAAGAAAATAAGCAAGAGGATACTCGATGGAGAATCAATCTATGGAAAAGCTCGTACTTCTTTTCTTCTTTTTGCTTTTCTTGCTTGAAACTTTCGAAAAATGTCATTTTAATAGCCTTTGCATAGTTCACAAATTCCGGGATCTAAACACCGGAATGGTATTCTTAGCCAGCTATTTCTGCTCTGTTTACTTCTTAGCAGCATACTTTCAGTTAAATCGGGAAAATGGGAAAAAACAAAACAAATTCTCGTGCTAAAGCAGTAGAAAGATGCTGTATGAAATGAACTTCGGAGAGTAAGAATATCAAACCATCTTAAAAATAAAAGCAGCAGAACAATTTTTGAATGTGAATTATCCAAAAAATTACAAAGCAAAAGAAGTTGGGAGTTTTTTTAATACAATATATGCAGCCACTCCAATACATCAAAAGCCATATTGTTTATACGAATACTCCTCGAAGTTTTATGAAATAATACAAAAGACTGTATAACACTGTAGATAACCTATATATAAGTGGACAAGAACATATAACCACATTATTCACAATAATGGAGCTTTCATATTTGAATTCCTGTGAGGAACAGAAATTACGGACGATTTATTACGTCCTTTAACCTTCAACGGTGACTTCAGCAGCCAAAGTCTCTGGCATTGATGAAGCCAGAGATGATCCATTGTTAGAAGAATTCATTTCGGGACTCTTTTCTATCGGGTCTTCGAGTTCAGGGTGACAAACAGGTTGACTCGGGATTTCTTCCAAGTTCTGTGCACAAGTTTTCTTGTCTTGAGCCTCGGATTCTGCATTTTTTGCTTTCACTTTGCTTGGCTTTTGTCGAGAATGTGGCTTGGGTTGGGAGTTTTTGATGGATTTCTTGACAGCAGCATCACCCTTGACACCATTTGCCTTGGGAGTCGACTTTGGTGAGTTGCCATTAGTGACTCGTGGGCCAAGACACGGTCCTCCATTTTCGAGGGAGTTGCTAACCGTGGAGGCAATGCCTTTGTTCCTTCCAAGCTTAGGAGATATTGGACGTGTAGTCGGTATCTATACAAATAAGAACAACAAAATATCGTATAATGCGCAAAATTAGAAGAAGAATAAAGAGTGTTAGAACAACTATTCCATGTTTGGTTTGCAGCACTGGACACTACAATAAACTAGTTTTTTGGTTTTTTTCTTCCTTAATATTGTCAAATGGTATCCATCCTCACTACCAAACATGCCACGAATTTTTAACTTTTTATATTTTCAACTGATTGTTATAGCATACAGAGTCCTCTATTGTGCACTCGATTAAGAAAAGATGTGTATTCTTTGACACAATGTGCAAGAAAATCCAATATGCTCAAGCTTTTTAACATTCGAGGAGGTAGAAACAATATTCTGTGAATATAATATATTTTCTCAGAGAAAATTGAACTACAGTCGAACCATTTGGATAGTGACGCTTAATACGAATCACAATAACTTTTGTTAACAGACAACTGGATAAAATTCAGAACTTTAAGCTTAAATATTGCGGTCAAATCTTTGGTACTTGCATTCTAAGCATTGAGAGAGAATTTTAAAGAGTCCATAGTCAAACATTTAACTGCAAAAAGCATCATATATTGAATAAGAGATATATTTCTAGTGTATCAAGTCAAGAATAATAACATGAAATTAGTGTCCGCATGCAGTGATATGACATGTTCACGCAACTCTTTGTGTTACTGGATGATATAACTGAACTTAATATGGTGTCATGCATATATCAAAAGCAGCACTATAAACATGGATGATGTAAACGTCCAATGAACTGTTCAATTAATCCCCAATTTGAATATAATAAAAGTTAAGACTGTAACTCAAATCACCAGAGGGAATAACTTACCCAAGAGAAATCAAAAGATTTCCACTACTCTTTATTTAATACCCAAACTTAGTGCAAATGAAATAAAAACCTATGAAGTTGGGATTACAGAAAGATCATGTCCACTTTTTATAAATTCCACACTGCCAAAAAATCATACTATTTCATCAAGCTTCTAGAGATAAAAAGGCTTTGCTCCATGGAAATAGAGAATTAATTGCTTTCTTGTCAATTCAATATAAAATATGGAATAATGAAATTTAGCATTAGCATCAGTGATGTTAGAGCACTAGTTTATGTGGCATGTAGGTGGCATTAAATGATAAGTCTAATTAAATGTGTAATTATGAGATTTATTTAATTTGATCTTTCATGTATTGCCACCTAGACTAATGTTTAGCACATCAATAGCACTAAAATATGACCACCTCTATTATCAGAAATGCAAATAAATACAAGATCTCACTATATCAATAAGAATTACGCGATATAAAAAGAAAGGACTATATAGATACTACATGTGATCATAAGTTTATGGTGAAGCGGAATAACTGAGATTAGGCGCTGTGAAGTTTCCAAGCATACATTAAGAGCATTTAAGAAGATACATGGATTTTACCTTCTTCAGTTCAACTTTTGGAGGGGGTGATTTATAGAAACTTGGCATGGGAGTTGCTTTAAATGTCAAGGTCTTCCTAAGCTGCTTTATTTCTGCCTCTTGGTTTTCCTACAACAAATCCCAAAAGACTAAAACAAAGTGAATAAGCTGAACTAGGTCCAGAAGTCTTCTAAGTCGACAAACAACCAGATATCATATTCTTCTTTGTGAGAGAGATATCCAACACCTTTGATTTTTCTTGCAAGTTAGTCTTTTCCACTTCCTTTGCATGTATTTTCTCCTCTATCTTTGAAAAAAACTGTCAGGAAAAGTGAATATTTAATTATAAGATGGATAAGTAATCAAAGATGCATGAAAGTAGAAACTAAGTGCATGTTTAGTAGCGACAATTGGATAGAATTGGACAGTATCATAAGTATGATTTTAGTTTCTTTTTCTTCATTAGTACTGTCTAGTACTAATGAATATTACCTACTAAACATGCCATAAAGGTGCATGTGCAGTGTCTACCTCTTTTCTCTTTTCAGCACGTTCCTCCAACCTGAAGGAGAATGCTGTAGCATTAAGCATATGCTGCGTCGGAGGAGTTGCATTTCTGATTGAAGTACAAACTTGTCATAAGCATGTATATTCAACAAAAAATCCAAAAGAAGATGCATGAAAATGCAAAGAAAGAAAAAATCACAAATCTGGAGTCTAAGACATGAAAATACGATGTAGTAGAATGAGCATCATCTTCATCCTTAACAAGCAATTTAGTGTTGGCGGATTTTGAATTCGGTTCAACCAATCTGTAATTCCAACATTTAAATTGTCAATTAGCAATTCGACTTGTCATAACCTAGTGGAATATGCAAGTAGATAGAAAATAATACTTACGCGTCAGATGCAGTATTCATTACGGTTCCATTTGTAAAATGATTTTTCACAGACTGAAATCAACACACATTAAATGTCATTCCAAAACTGGTGTATAGAGGGAAGAGAAAGAGAGAAAGAAATGACTACCAAAAAAGAGAGAACAGTCACCAGAGATTGATGAAGGCTTGGCATAGATGCTATAGTCGTTCGTCGGTTGGCTGCCTTGCCTCCATTCGTCACACCCTTCGTGGCTAGATTGGAAAGCGAACCTGAAGTACCTGTACCATTAGAAACTTGGGAGTCAACTTTTGCACCATTTTTATGAGCATCCTTCTTAACTGGGTACACATCAATGCTCTTTCTCATAACATCAGAGTGACGGCCTTTGGCTGGGAATGAAACACTTTCAGTCAAGCTTGGCTTTGCCTTAGTCTTACGCACGAGCACATTCGAGCCTCCTGAATTGGATTGATTCTTGGCCGATTTATTGTTCTTTAGGCCACCATCATTCGAAGCTTTACACTTCTTAACAGTTTCAGACAATTCAACCTCTGCCCCATATGAATCAATTTCTTTTTCCTTCTTAACGTTTTCACTCACTTCATTTCCAACAGAAAAGTCTTCGCTTTTACTGATTTTCCCTTTTTCATTGTTTACATCCAGAACTGATTCTTCCCCATTAGTTTTCTGAACGACATCTCGTTTTTCATCTTTAACTGGAACCCCATTTTCAGACTCCATTTCAGAAAGTACCTTAAACAATCCAAAAAAATTACCCAAAGAACTTTAGTTGACACGGTAATTTCAGACAAATTACACCAATTTTATCTCAATTACTGGGAAAATAAAGCAACCCAAGAAGACATTTTTCAGTTTCTAAATTCCTAATGAAGAGAGTTGTTCAAGATCAGTAGTCGACACTGTTCTTCAACATCAAATTTCCTCAACAACCAAACAGAGCATAAGAATGTATAATCAAGAAACTTAGAAACATATAAATCAGTGACAGACTAATATCATACAAATACCCCCACAAAAAAAATAGGAAAAAAAAAAAGATCCATGAAATTCAGTAAGTAAAATTAAGTCAAAACCAAGCACACAACAGTGATCATGACAGAGTTATAAAAACTGCTAAAAAAAGCTCAGACAACCCAGGTAAACAGTACCTTGTATAATGTTTGTGACAGCAAATTATGTGCTTGAAATCTGAAGGCAGCTCCTTCAAAAGTTGGTGTCCACTGTCTTGTGTGGTATGACAGAGAGAGAAAGAAAGAGATTTCTCTTTCGTGGAGAATGTTGAAAAGGAAATGAATTTTAAAAAAAGAAATGGATAGATTCATGGGCACTTATACTGAAATGACCAAACTGCCACTCCTTGGATAATGACATGAATTGAGTTATTTACGCAAAATAAATCTATTTGATGTAAATTAGTTTTTTATTATTTATTTGATCCAGATTTAAGTTAATTTTAACATATTTAGTACATTGAATTGATCATGCTCATTGACAAATTTTATTATACAATATTTTTCTGCTCAGATAATGCGTGACGAACTAAAAAATTGATTATGATGATCGAAAAGAATATTTAAAGATGATTTTATTGATTGTGTTGTATACATGAACATGGCATCAACGCAAGGAGAGATCTTAAAGGGAATGAAATATTATGTCCAAAGAAAAGAAAAAACAAATATCTCAAAAACCAAAAATAATACTATTAATCATATGTGCAATCATAATATTATTCTTTAAGATCATGTTTGATTCAACATATTAAACTTTCCTAATATTTATAAATTTGGGTTCATGGTCTACCTTTTTAGAATATGGGACTCTGGTAGAAGATAAAAGTTAGGAGTGGACATTTTAGTTGGAACAAGGCCTCCAGTATTGGAATTGAAGGTTTCGGTTCAGTTCCAAAAATAGAAAATAGCAATTGGAATCGAAATCGAGAACTGATAGTGTTCGTGGTAGATTTTTGGTTTATGAATCAGGATCGTGGATACTCGATTTTGAAATCGAATTTGTCAATTTTAACAAATTTCTTATTTCTTACACTTTATTCACCCTGACTTAATGACATGCTCAACAAATAACAAGTTTTGCAAGTCCTAGAAAGTAGTAAGTTTACATGGCCTAGGTATTAAGTATTATAATCAATTAGATTCATTCATTCAAATAATTGAATCATATTAATTTTGTTCGTAACTACTCTTGATCATATTTTGTGCACTGCCATCCCCATAAACCCTTCTCTAGGTGTCGAACTTAGAGCCACATCGGGAATCAGATGCTATTATGCTAGATATTGAATGTTACTTAATACGTGGGTCTGAATAATTTCATTTACAAAATACTCGAATTATAATGTATGATTTTGGTTATTGAAATATCTTTATCGATCAACTTGATATCCAAACCTAACAGAAGTGCAAAGGTAAATCTGATTTGATCGTGAGGCAAGTTGTATCAGATATACATCTTTAAGCATGTCTTTTGCGTAAACATTCTTTGTTCATTTATTTAGTAATTTAATTTCACGTAATTTAAAAAGTTACCGAGTTAAGTGGTTTACCTACTTCCTCATAGTTCTAATTCTAGCTCATTGAGCGACCTCGTTATTTTCAAATATTTTTTCTCGTTTATTTTTAAACACGTTTTTCAATAAAATAATATTACATGTAAATTCATTTTTTTTTAAAATTTTTTTAACCACATATCATTTATCCAAATACTATTTCAAAATACATTTTGGACAAAAAAAAAAAAAAAAAAAAACTCGAACATACTCTAAATATCATACCGTATATCATTTTTATTAGTTTAACGTGACCCACATTTTTTTTTTGCGACAGTAAATGTGAAAGGACAAAGGACCTTTTGTGTTTAGCAACTCAAAATAGAAAAAAAAAAAAAAAAGTTGAATTGTCATTTGCGATGGATTCTTTTTCATATTTCATTAAAACCAATAGAACAAATCACAATTTTGGACCACAAAATGTTTCCAAGTCACAGTCCAGTTATCCTTCACCCATCAATGCATTCGCTCATAACCTTTTTTTTTTTATTTTTTTTTTAATGTCTTGCATTTTTTCAATTAATTTTTAAATTTCAATAAAATATAGTTAAAGCGTGTTCATTTGGTATGAAAAATGTTTCCTAAAAAAGAAAATACTTCGAAAGATAATGAAGCATATTTTTAAAGGTTGGAATATATTTTCTATAAAAAATGGCAATTAAACGCTAGAAAAATTAGAATTCGGGTGAAAAAGGCGATTTTTCATGGAAAATTTTTCAATCAAACACGCCCTTACTATTTTTTAAGTAAATATTCACTACCCATTTGAAAAAAAATTATCCCATAGTCCATGCCCTATATTGGTAATTTTAACATAGGTTGGGTGCATGATGATGAATTTAGCAAGGGCAAATTGGTGAAAACAAAAAACGAATGATTGGTTGCAACAAACCAAAGAGGGAGTGTAACTGTAGGAGAACGTGGTTAACGGTTGGGGGCTGTCATGCGTAAGACGACGTGGCATGACGGAGCAACATGATTGGTCCTACTTTAGACGTGTAATCACCAACCGTTATCGTAAGTTGTTAGAACGTGCTGGTACAGGAGGTGATCGACGGCTATGATTTACAGAAAGGAGAAATCTGGACCGCTACCTTCAAGCCAAATCATCTTCCTCGTCTGAAGACTCGAGTGTAAGATTTTATGGGTGATGCGTTGTATTCTAGGCTGGCTTTCACCGAAGTGTGAGTTTTATTGCCAGGATGGCAGTAGGCTCACGTTGCTTGTCTGCTTTGCGGGTTCCACGTCTAGTGTACCGCTGGGTCGATTCGTATTTTCTTACTGTTAAAAATCAAATTTTTAATAAATTTTGATAAAAATTGAAATGTGTGATTGAAAAGTTATGATTATTAATTTTAATTTAGATTAAAATTTAGAATTTAATACACGAGACAATAAAGATTATTGCATTCATATATTAAATGACAAACTACCACATGTATATCATATCAAGCGACTCTCGATAATTCTCACTATGGAGTTATTATTCAGCATTTAATCAGTACTAAACAAGGGGCTTAATTATATTAGTCAATCTTATTGAATATCGCATTATCAAATACACATTACAAATACAAATGAAAAGAAAATGATAGCATTTGGGAAAATTTGGTTACCACAAATTTTTTTTTTTTTTTGTCGAGTATTAATTAGTTCATTCACTGGACATATATAATCACAAGCACGTGCTATGCACTCTTGTCTTATCCTCCATATAGGATCCTATGCTTGCAAATTGCAAATGATAAAAACTAAATTTTATTCTGCAAGAAAACATGTTCACACAACCAAATATATTCAATACTTCGTACAGATTCGGTACAGAGTTTTTAAAATTTATTTTCAACCGTAAATTCTTTTAATAAAAAATATATATTTTTAATGTGAATCTATAATTTCTCATTACTTTTCAATTTCACATTCTCCGAAAAATTCATTTAAAAAAAAAATTATTTCAAGAAATCTATATTCAGACCGTTCCCCAAACGAGCAATAAGAGCGGGAACTTAAATTAATAATAATAATACAAACAACAAGATGAAGTTAGAGCTTAGCCAATAGATGCAGGGAGAGGTTATTTTCATGAATAATACTATTTATCATTATGATGATGGAACATCGATGATACGTCAGTTTATTGCAAAAAATCAAATTTCGACGCTTCAATGGAATTGATGCATCAAACAGCTGCACAATTATACCAAAACAATTCAATTTTCTCAAGGAAAAGAATAAAAAGAATGGCCAGTTATATCAACAACAAATAACATCTGTAATCAAACACGTTGAATAACAAAACCTTTTATCTTACTCCTTTAACCACTTCATCTAAAAAGCATCTCATTCCACTTGTATATCTATCTCAGAATTCTGTACACAATTTTGTAAAGTATGTCTGTACACATTCATAATGTTTTGTAACAACGGGTTACCTTGAGCCAAGGAGAATGATATCATGGAAACACTAAAACCCGTTTCTCAAGTTGATTTGCCCTTGTACTACGAGACTTTGGTGACATGAAAAGCCGTTTTCTTTTTTTACTT
This sequence comes from Fraxinus quadrangulata, assembly GCA_903798255.1. Taxonomy (NCBI): domain Eukaryota; kingdom Viridiplantae; phylum Streptophyta; class Magnoliopsida; order Lamiales; family Oleaceae; genus Fraxinus; species Fraxinus quadrangulata. The sequence goes on from CAIGRB010174941.1 coordinate 10,545, forward strand.
TCAAAAATTTATTCTCCAAAGCGATGGACCAAGACCCAGAAAGGAAGCCTCGAAAGAAAGGAAGTAAACCTCCAGCTTTCCATTTGCTGTTCTATTCAACGTCATTTAATGAGATTCTCCTGTAAAAAAGAACATAAGCAGCTGGTGTCTTTATCTTTTCCCAGTCAACAGGAAACACGTTGTTGTCGTCGAACTCATACCACCTATTATTCCCAAGCTGCAACAGTAAAAAGGAACAAATATCAAACCATATAACCTTATTTTCCTTTCTTCACAATAATATACATCAGTTGTAACAAGAATATGAATTATTGCTCACTTAATATGGAGTATTTGCTAAATCACTTTTAAGTGAGATTGTGGTATACCCGCAAAAAATACAAAGATCAAGCGACAACCAAACACAAGTTCTTCCAGATGCTAAATTTCTTCTTTTTTGGGCAACATCTACTAAGATATTATGAGGTTGCATATTCTTATTCAGCTATTCTACTGTCTTCATAGGTTAACCCTGATGAGAAATAAGACCATGTAATTTCAGCCAAAGAAATCCTTCCCGATCTACACAATCAGCATTCAATAGTGTCTCTCTATACATATTGTGCTCCCTTTCTCACTTTTCTTTAGTGATTGTGAGCAATTAGATATAGATATGAGATATCAAAATTAATATCTCGATTGCTCCACGTTCAGTCTTCGTCTTCAGATCCATTAACACAGAATCATCCAATATTGAAACAAATACTTCTTTCTAATGTTTATATTAATTAATGAGCTGGCACACTCGTAAGAAAAACCAAGTTAAATCTGCCAAACCAAGAGATGATTTCATTACTTGATCAGTGATATTCAGACTGCAGAAACGTTGTACTCTATCCACAGTAACCACACTATTTAGCAGCACGTACCTGGGCACCTGGGTAACCATTGCCAGGCTAAACTTCTTTGTTTATATAATTCTTATCTTCATTGGTGCAAATATAAAACATGAAGTTTACATACAAACTATATAGGAGTTGAACACTATTTTCTTAAATTGCTGCACCCTTGTCAGACCTAAAAGTAAATATATATGTCGCAGATACCATGCCTGCCTGGCAGCAACTGTAAAAAATATACAAGAAAAATATGCAAGGATAAAAAGGAACAGGAGAAAATAAAATAAGCTCTACTTCCAACTCCCTTCAGCCATTTATTTAATTTATTCTTCAGTTGTCAACTGGGATATCAACTTGCCAAGGGTATCGAGAACTATATTGCTAACTGCAAAAACCATTTAATAAACCCCTCAGCCTCACAAATCGTAACCAGAAGAATACATAACTGACCTTGAACACAAAGGTCCAAAAAAAGCTAAGTATAATTCCTCACAAATAGTGGACGACCTCACCACTTAAATAAACATTACTGGATGTCATATATACTCTCTCACCACCAACTGCTAACAGCCCCGACACCTCAAACTAGTGCCATTAACTTTTAGACGATATAACACTAATCTATAATTATACCCTCAATAAGCATAATATGATTGCATCTGATTGCTTTCATTTTTTTATTTTATTTTTTAATTCGGCATATAACAAGAAAAAATAATTCTGAAAGACATTTGGTCCAAAAAATGATTCAATTAAGCCAGTAACATGTAGTTGCTTTAACAATAATTACCACTAACCTGGACGAATGCAGTATAATGGCCACCACCCATGCCACCATAGTGGTTACTAACAGCATACAACGCATAATGATGACAAAACTTGTTCTTGTCAAACGTGTAACTCGATAGATCAAAATCATCAATAGGGAAGTCAACAAAAGTTTCCAGCTTGTTTTTGAAATATTGGTTGTATGAAAACCTCTTTAAATGAATGACCAGGATCTCCGGCAGTCTCCAAAGATCCAGCTTTTTACTTGCTTGCCTGTGATCCTTACAGCGAGGACAATACCTAAAACAATATTATGCAACATAAATGTATGCAATAATCTGGCGAATGATTGTATTCATGACAAAAGAAGAACATTGAATGGATAATAAGGCCTATCATTCACAAAGCAAACAATATACCAATTCGCATTGCTACAATGGGGTGGAAAAATCAAACACAATAGAAGTATTGCTTTAGTCATAACCAATTGCAAAATCATGGGTACTCACCACATGTCCTCCGGTCCAAGAGGCTCCTCCTTCAAAAAGGCATCAACACATTTATACAGAGACATGGACTCTTGAGGCTTCTTCAATGTAGGCTCACAAACATCTCGTAAAAAGCTAAGAATAGAAGTATCATAGTCTTCAATCATTTTCTCTGGCCAAGATACGAGCACTTTTATGTGCATGTTAGACTTTGATACTGGCACCGGCTCATCCATTTGTATTTTTATGCGACTTGCTAAAAAGTTCCCACTATCCAAATAGAACTCGAAATCGCTGATTGAATCCAAGTCATTCGCTGACTCACTATCCAAGTTTGCATCCCTATCCAAAACTACATCCTCCATTTCCTCATCCTCGCAGGAAATGTTTTGTGTAGTATCAGAGTCAATCGAGGAGTCATCAACTTGCATTAAGAAGGGATCAATTAACTTAAGGAACTGTTTATATATCTCGGATCCTTTAGAAAAATCAGTCATTCTAGCCACAAGAGGAATGCCAAACTTCTCGAAATAAGGAAATGTGCGAATATATAACCTGACCAAACATATAATAATTAGAACAGGATATAAAGTAACAAGAACTTAGACAACCTTCAAGTGAAATGTAAATTAATTTTATCAAGAAGATATGATACAAACGGTCTTCAAGTTCACTGTCAAACCAACAAAAACTTATGCTTCCCTGTTTATTAGCACTAGATCAACATCAACTAATTCTCAGTCATTTCTCAAATCTGTTGTCGTTATCTCAAGCTACGATCACTAATTATATTAGGCAACGATGTGTTGAACACTGTTAAATAGATAATCATATTACATTAGTTAATGTCCTCCCGTCATTCAAGATAGTGTTCAGGTTATTAATTCTGGTACAGAACACATCCATGAAACCTTGTAAAGAGGAATCTACACAGCATACATAAAAGTACTGTGACAATAACTATAAAAGATGTTTAACATATTGGTTGAACTTAAAATTTTAAGTATCACAAGAATCAATCATACTTACTTCTCCTTGCGTTGATGCATAAATTCTACCAAAGGAGTTCCATCAGTATCCTTAGCCAATTTATAAGCAACAAGTCGATCATTATCTCTGATTAAGTCCACCGAATCATGTGGATCGTCCAGTATGCGAATGATGGAATGATTATATATCTGCAAACAACCTCTTCAGTTCAGGGATGAAGTAATAATGTCTTTAAGCTCAAGCATGCACATTTAGATGTTTCTATATGTATGAATTTGTTTGAACTGAATGCAATAAGATCAAGAGTTCAAAAGGATCAAATATTATTCAGTGTGCACATAGTTTGCACTGTAGGATAAAACAAATATAATGGGCATGTTTGATTAGTAAACAAATGCATCTGGATATACCAAATAGCTCACACGTTCAATATGCTACTTAAAAGAACATCTTTACGAAAGTCATCTAGCACAAAGTATAAGAAGGAATAGTCAATGTCCCAATTAAACATCTTGATTCCTGCAATGAGTTTGCTAAGATACATACCTCAGCAATTAATAGCATTTCATCCTCTCTCAATGAACAAGCTGTACCCAAGGCCCGAACAAGATCCTCAAGTGACCCATTATTTGGGACACTTACTGTGACGGGATATGGTAATGTAGGCCCGTCGGTGCTCACAACCGTCAAAGTCATCTTCCGCAAAGTTGTGGAAGGGAGAGGCAATGACAAGTACATAAACGGATCAAATGTTATGGACAGTTTCTTGCAAGCAGGACAAGCCAATGATGATCGATATTGACCCTACATTTGAAAAGATGAAAGTTAGAGAGACAATTAATAAACCAACCCCATACGGTAAATAAGTCAGTTGAAGGTCTAGCGTCATATCGTAACACAAGGTTCACATAAGAAAGAATACTTGACATAAATCAACTATGACAGAATCATTGCGAGATATATGGTTTCTCCAGTATTCATCTGCTACTACTACATCTGGACGATCATCTTCATCCTTTGGTTCTGCATAAGGTTTTTGCTTCACACGGTTTAGATCTTCATGAAGTCCATCCAACAAGAAAGCAAGAAATTCCTACATTAAAAAATTCCATATTCTGAATACATGCAAAATATTTTCATGCTGCAAACGCTCAAAAAGATATAAATTCTGTACTTACTTGGGAATCATGTTGGTTATAACCGCTAAATTGGGGAGCAAAACTAGCAAGAGTCGACTTGAACATCCTTGGAGACACTGGTGTAGTTCTTGGAGCCCATAACTTTCTTAATAAGTCTCCAAATGCTATAGCAAGCTTGCCCTGGCCAAAATGTTAGTTTGTTAGAAAGAGAGAGAGCTTGCCTTTCATTTATTTTGGATGGAGAGGCAGTGGAGGGCGAAGAGATGCTAGGTAGTTAAATACTCTCCATTGTCTGAATGTCAACAGAAACAAGTGTAAGAAAGTATACGAAAGGATGGTGATATACATACATGCATGCCCAGTGAATTTTCAAAGTTTAGATCTTTTCTGTAGTCTCCAAGGAAATAATCAACAAGCTTGGGAGTATGCACTAAGCATTGAATAGCACTGTTCATAAAACAAGTGTTTCCAAGATTATACAATCCAGTCAAACCCAAAGGTGGAATGCTGCCATAGCCTCTACCAAGTGGTGAAGACTGCTTATCTCTAGAATACAAATTCACTTTATCCACACTCCCATTCATCTTAAGTGAATTGCTAAAAGAGGGCACATCAATCATCAACTGTTCTGCCATCGTATCCTCTTTTCCCTTTTCTCTATTCTTGATAGAATAAGAGAAGCCATAGACTTGCAACTCCAAAATAATCTGCATATAAAAATGCCAAAATAAGAACATAAAGGGCAATTAGATAATCTAAACGACATAAGGAAAAATATATTCAAAGCCAAAGCATAAAAATTGAAAGGGCATCATGTCCCAAAAGTTATTACTTAATCAAAATGAGAACACTGATTGCAGACATATATCATAAAAGTATTCCAACCTAAATTAGACGAGTGCGCGATTGCGGAGGTGTTAGCAAGACTAAAACCAGTTCATCAATAATAATTTATTTTCTAAAACCAAGTGCATCAAGTGTCAGATTTCCTAGGTCATAACCATGAATGCTTTATGCTAACAGCACATTAGTCCCAAGGTCCAATTATAATACAACATCACATACAGAAAAAAATCACAGGTCAATTACGAAGGAAGAAAAATGCTGAGGTGTACTCGCACATGATATCACTAAGAGAGAAGAAATGAGGCAAATGTAGTCACTAAGAAAAAAGGAAAACAGCTTGTACTTAGCAAGCATTATTTTTTTCAAGCAGATAGCTGCTTACCAGACACCATTTCTGCTCTATTGCAAATGTTCAACAGTTCTAGACATAATTCATAGTTGTAACTTGTAAAACCAATTCTTTTTTAATTCTGTATAATTTTTGGTTACAAATCCTACTTTGACTTTGACTCAAACGAGACATTTATTTTAACCAAATCAGATAGATTTGGCAAGCTTTATATTTATCACGGGTTCCCAAACTTCCTCACATATTCCAACAATCTTTGATCAGACAAACATAAATATTCAACAATCAGAAGCATATTTAATTACCTCTTCATCTGATGGGCCCGAATCCCTAAATAACTTCCTTTTGTTCGTGAATAACTGGTTTGTCTGCTCTGAGAAGTCCCAGATTCGCAACTGTCAAAAATTAAGAGTGAACAACCTTCAAGGAAAAGCATCCATGATAAAACATTTAGTAATGAATTACTAGCTCACCAAGCGAGTCTCATTAAAAAATATATTGTAGGCTGTGATGAAAGCTCCAAATTGATTGTCCTTCGAAACGCATAAAGAGATTATCAGATCATTCATAAAAGAAACTCTAAAAAGCCAACAATCATCTCAAACCAACTATTTAACCTTATAGACACTTTATCCAGGATGACGTGTAGGGTACGACACGTATCATACCATGTAGGATACTGAATTATCGATACTCCTCGAACACTCTACCATAGTCGTTTTTAAAATTACAGTACTCCCTCCGACCCACAAAGATAGCCTTGCTTCCATTTCACACAAATTAAAAAAAATTAGTTAATATAATTGGAACTATAAATTTTACTTCATATACCCCTAGTTCATATTTGTTAATGACAAGGCACATTAAATAGGAACATATTAGAAAATTAAAAAATTAATTATACTCAATAGAAAAGCGACCTATAATTTGGATACATGAAAATAGAAAGCAAGCTTATCTTTATGGGACGGAGAAAGTAGTATTTAATTTCAACTCATTAGGATAAAATATGAAACAAGCACTCTTATTTCAACAAAATAATAATAATAATAAGTATAAAATTTAAGTTATACTAACAAATGAAGAATGTTTTAAGATATTTAGCCCCCGTTTGATCCACATTATTTTTTTCATTCTCATTCTTCTACTCATTTTTAACTACACATTCTTCAATAAAATAATATTTTCCATCACATCAATAACTTTTCCTTCTTTTTCAACCACACATTCTTCATCAATCTACTATTCCAAAATATATTCTTCGAAAATAATGTGGAGGTACTTTTTTGAAAAATTGCACGTCGAACACACGTGTCTATATCGGTGCATCATATCACTCTATCAAGTAGCTTATTATCTGGACATTATAGGAAAAAAGTGGCATTCCGCTGAATAAAAATGTAAAACCATCTTTTTTCCAACCATCATAACCGGTCAATCCTCCAACCTTTTTTTGAGAATAGAGGTTTTATGAGTTTGTTTGTATAATAGACGCCTTTTCCAGCTGTGCTCAAATCAACAAAATAAACGTAAAACTAAAGACTAGGCTAAATGAGCTTTATTTTCTTGTTTCTTTTTACACTACTGACTTTTGGAGCCTGAATCTGTAATTTCCTTTTCAGTGACCAAAAGGGAGCTATTGTATCCTTTCCTGATGACTGAGATGCAATAAAACTATTACGGAAGCCCCCTCCAATGCAAGGAAGAATTTGCAGATTTGACATTTAACAAGTACATAAACAATATAAGTAAACAATTTTTTTCCAGTAAAGGAGGTTAGTTCACTAGATATGTCACATGTACAAATACCACGTCAATTCTGTGTGAGTTACATACTTAACAGCAAGTCAGCACCTATCACTAATTTAGTCTATCTTTATTATATTTAGAGAGTTCAGGGCACACACCCCTACCAACTTTTCACCTTTTACCCTGGCTACAACCAGGGATAAACATACATATTCTACTATTCAAGCCATATCTACTTCTATTAACAGAATGGAAGTCACTGGATATCTAATTGTATCGTACTATTCACTGGATATCTAATTGTATTGTTTGTGCATGTATTCAAAATTTAGTAACTTCTCTTCCCTATTGGGCTATCTTTACCAGAAATCTGATTTTCTGAATTTTGTAAATATTATAGTTTGAAATTCAAAATTTCAAAAATCATTAGCTTACAAAATTTAATTCAAGGATTGGTTGCTTTAAAAAAGAGTTACTTTTACCAACTCTTGGTAACACCATCCATAATCAATGAATCAACAAGATCCACACCATAGCTAATATTTAGAATAGTTAATGAAAAAGGGCATCAATTCGTAATGAACCTTTTGGTTAATCTTTATAACCAATGAATTTGTTTCCAACACACACAAAAGTCTGATCTGTAAAGAGAACAGGTCGTGCGTGCTATCTTCTTCAGGTAAAAAACTTTCCACACCCGTCAAGTCATTATGCCTACAAGGAAGAGCAAAGTAAATCAAATATCAGGTCATGGGCTCCTTAAATGCAGCATCCACAACTGCAAAGGAACCATGTTCAGTTGTCTAATGACTGACTCAGGAAATGGCACTGACTTTATGGGGAACATAACCAAAGGCGGAATGGATTATGGCCAGCAATCTTCATATTTCAGTGATTTATGTAATAGAGTTAAAATATGGCAGGAGAAGCAAGTCTGAGTAGGCAATACTACATACAGGATTCAAAAAATGGCAGGTGAAGCGTGTCTGCGTAGGCAATAATACCTACAGGAATAGAGTCAATTTTGAAGAAAATCATAGTTGTGAAAGTAATACTTTCAGTTTGAACTTCATTTCCCTCAGATTCAGCTCCAACCAATGATTTTATTTATCAAAACAAAATTTATAAGTTTAGCAGAAGTATCTTAGTAAAGCAGAATCAGAAAATAAAACAAACATATTCTTCCTAATAATTTCTTGCTTATCTTACATTCTACAACAAAATTTCAATACAGACTCATGCTAAAAAGGAGCTTCATCATAGTATTCATTCAAATAGTTTAATCCGATTTTTTTCAGTTCCTAATGTCTATAGCAATAGGATTATAGGATTGTAAATAATCCTACCCAAATTGTGAAGTGGAGTTTTGGTTGTTCAGGCATGTGTAAGAATTGCTCAAAATTGGTTCTTGGTTTTAGAGCCACAAACAACTTGACAACTGACGAGCACTTAATCATCAAAAGCATAACAGATCAACTCAACAGAAGACAATTTCAGACTTAACATTTAACACTGGAACCAAGCTTGGGTCATTTCAACCCTTCCATCAATTGCATAAAAGAGAGGTTACCGTTAAAAACTATTAAACTAACACAAGATACATGTACAATTAATAACCAATCACTACATAACTACACAAGCACACGCAGAAAATGATTCGAAAAAATAAACTAATTTGAATGATAACTGGCGCTCACCATTTAAGAGCTGTCAAAAACATCCACTCCGACACCAATGCAAAATCACCCTCGCTTGAAACCCTTTCTTCTTCACTAATCTTCGCTTCCCCTTCTCTCTTCATACTCACCAGAATCTCCGAATCCCTATGGCCCACCGGCATACCCTCCTTCTCCTCATCCTCACCAGCACCAGTCAATCGTGCCGTCCCATTATACAAAATGCCGCCACGACCACTGCACACAGCCTCTCTAGCCTCCTTCCACCACCTACCCAAACCAAAAACAAAACAAATCAACAAGTACACCCAAATTAATTTTTCGGGTAGAAAGGTTAAAAACTTTACCTGAAGGGGACTAAGAAGAGGGGGTCAGTGGAGTTGGACAAAGATGGTTGCTGGAGGGGGGAGAAGGAGTGATCGAAGAGGGTAAAAACGTCGTCGTCATCTTCGGATGGAGATGGAAAGAGTAGAGAGTCCATGAAACGGAGGGATTTGGAAAGTAAATGTCGAAGGAAGGAGGACAAAAAACGAATGGATTCGTAAAAGGAAAAACGGAGGGGCAAAGTCAAGAGTTTGGCTATGGTGTGTCGTTTCAGGTTGAGGCCACGGTTCATCTGTACAAAGAAAAGTTGTGAATGAAAGCTAAATATTGTTTTAAATTAATAATAAATCATAAAAAGAGTGTTTTTCCATTTTGTGTAGCAAATAAACTCTTAAGACTTTGCCTTTTTTAAATTGCCGAACAATTATAATTAACTAGTTAGAGTTCAACACGTTAATCTGAAATACTTTATAAATGCTGTAACAATAATATTTGGAAAGATTTGATGAGTTTCAAACAAATTAAAGAAAATAAAATTTATGGTAGAAATTTAAAAGAAGAAAATTATAGTCTCAAAACTCAACTTCTATAATTCAAATTTTTAGTGACGATGAAATATTACAAATGAGCAACTTTGATATACGACATTTGGCACATAAGAATTAAAAGTTAATACATGAANTAAGAGAAGAAAATTGTACTCTTAAAATTGAACTTCTATGATTTTTTTTTGTGTGATGATGAAATGTTACAAATGAACAACCTTTTATACAGCATTTAGTACATAAGAATTAATAGATAATACATAAATTTAAACACTCATTAAAATTCTTAGATACATTAATAATTTAATATAAATAAATTCACCTATAATAACTCTAGATTCACGTAGATCAAAATTCATCAAGTTGAGATTCATTGAATTTAGATTAATGTGAATGTTAATTAATTGAAAATTAATAACGCGAAATTCATACATGACACATATTTTATAATATTTATTACATAATGAAAAATGAAAAATAAGATATTATTTAAATAATTGAATTGTAGTAGAGTTAAAATCGTTCAAAAAATGTAATATAAAAAAGTTACTCATTTGTAATATTTTATCGTCACGTTCAATTCTGATTAGTGTAAGTGAAAAGGGGTTGATTTGGTGCATTTATTTGAAAGGGGCATTTCAATCCTTCAAACTGGATTTTAGAGGGTAAAATTGGGAAATCAGATTAAATGTATGTCACCACTCAGCCTACTCAAAGTTCCAAACAGAGGAAATCCTACAAACTGTTTTACAGGTACTTATGTTTGGTTAACTTTTTTTTTTTTTCGTCAAATGAAAAACTACCACATGTACGTGTAAATAATTTGACAGTGCTTTCGTACGTATAACACTGTCGTTTTTTTGTTGGCCTCTATTTCTTAATTCCAAATGTCAGACATCAAATCTAGCAAAATTTTATAAAAAAATATTTAAAATAGCTGCACCAAACAATGACTTCATGTTAGCCATGCCAATTAGTCGAGCTACGAGCCGAAATTTGAGCCCGAGCTTTTTTGGGCTCGAGCCAAGCAAAAGTTCGACCAAAAAAATGAGGTTCGATTCGAACTTTCGACTTGAGCCTTAGCAGATCAAGTCTACTCGATTTTTTTTCCCTCATACAGCTAAAATAGACAGCTACTTTAGCTGCCTGCTTTGAAATGGTTGCCTGTTTTGAGAAGGCATAGTTGCCTGTAGGCAGCTATTTAGCTGCCTCACGGTGAGGCAGCTGCCTGCTTTATTTTAATTTTTTTTATACAATGTAGCTCGTACCGGCTGGCCCGTGTCCACACTGGCCAGGCCGGGCTCGGGCCGACTCCTCAAAATAGGGCTCGGCCCAAGCCTCGGATCGGTGGAATCGACCCCAAGTCGGGCCCGACTTGGACTTTTTCTGAGCTGAGTCCGAGCCGGCGAGATTTTTTGCCATCTCTACTTCATGTCAATTTAAAATAGATTTTGATAAAAGTATAAGAAATTGTGGCTGAAAACTTTGATGAGTTATATCCCATTAATTTCACTACAATATCAAAGAGACAAAAATTTGACCGCCACGTGTCGCAATTTTCGATCGTCGTAAATGCTTTTTTTTTTTCACGCATCTCCTCATTCTCTTCACAACAACCCATCCCTCTTCCATTTTCACATGCAATTAACTTCGTCCATACCCCATCATTCATCGATCCACCAAAATCGATTCTTCGTCGAAGAACTAAAAATCCATTTGGAGAGTACTCTAGAATTCCAATTTCTCTCTGGAAACTTTGATTTCGTTTCAATTTTCATTTTTTTTTTGTTAATTTTACTGATGTGATGATAGCGTTGAAGAGATGGTGGAGGCTGTTGCAAGGCGAAGATGGAGCTGGTAAAGAAGAAGTAAGGCCAAACATCATCATACTGTATTTTCCTTCTATTTGATTATTTTATAAATTTCACACATTACCATGAAAATATATGCCCAATTGATATGTGGAGGTTGAATGTTGGCTCTAGAAGAAAGACTGTAAAAAAAAAAAATCCATGTTCTTTACAATTTTTGGTGTAAAAACTTCAATTTATATTTTATCCTTAACATCGACTATTGATACAAACTACAATAGGGAGTTGAATGTTTTTTCATAGAAATTACATGGTGATTTTTCATAGGGATTAAAGTGGTTTTCCAACATTGAAAAGAATGTTATTGGTAGCATTGTATAAAAAAAAAATCCTCCGTGCGCACATAGAGGCACACGGAGGTACATCCGTGCGCGCACGGAGGGTTTTTTGTGTGTGCTAATAACAATGTTTCTTAAGGTAATCAATCATGTTTTTTTTAAAGTCATTTTTTTTTACGTTGCCACCAATAATAATGTTTTTTTGAATCACATTCTAAACTACCTTCTAAACAACCAGTAAGTCCATTTCTTTTATACTTCCAAGTTCTGTTTGAACCCTTATATTGGATGATTTACTCGTATTTTCCTCACATTTCATATCTACTTACCTAGGTTGGAGGGGTTACTCCAAAAAAGGGTGGAACTGAACACTTGGGACTTCCCGCTTTCAACTTTGGAGCAGAAGCGAAAGTTGAAACAAAAGCTAATGCATCAGTGATTTATGTTCCTCCACCTTTTGCTGCTAGAGCCATTATGGAGACAATGTAGACCGAACTAGATTTGGTTGTTTGTATTACGGAGGGCATCCCTCAGCATGACATGGTATCATAAAATTTATATAGAGATGCATAACTTTCATATCCTTCCTCAACAAAGAAAATTCAATTTATGAGTATTGAGCTAACTCCAACTATGAAGCTTCACTTAACAAAGATCCTTTATCTAAAGTCTGGTATTATATATATTATGTATAAGTTATAAGTATAACTTCAATTTAATTGCATAAATGCTCTAACTACAGTTTTTATGAGAATGATGAGACACTTCTCACCAGGGATAGATACAAACACATGTATTATTGTTATTTTCAGATGTTCACTTCTAAGTTTAATTAGGTTAGCTATTGGATATATTTCATGCTCTGCTTGGTGTTCTGTAAGTTTGTGATTTCTGATTTGTCCATGCGCCCTTTATCCAAGAAAAAGTATTTCCAATGGGGCATAACTTGTTAACAAGGGATGAAACTTTTTACATACCAATATGTCATCAATGTATACACAACAAGATTCTTTATGTATTTTAAAAATATTATCCATATGTCTCTGGAAAATACCTGGTGCTTGTTTAAGGACAAATTGTACTACCTTCCATTGATAATATCATTGAGGACAACTGAATGTTGTCAAATGTCTTGCTTTTTGGTCAAGTATTACTTGCCAAAATCTTGATTTACAATCAAATGAAGAAAAAATCTTTTTTCCTTTTATTAATTATAAAAGACTTTGTATATTTGGTATTAGATATCCATCTGTTTTACTTATTTTATTTAGCTGAGAATAGTCAACTACTATTCTAGCTTTTCCACGTCTTTTTTCTGTTTCTTTTCTTACCATAAAAGCTGGTGAGGAAAATTGAGATTTACTTGGTTCAATAACCTGTAATTCTATCAATTCTTTTATTTGTATTGAGAATTTTTCCCTATCTTTAGGGCTATAAGCTATTGCTTTAGCTCTAACTATAGTTGTTTTGAATTCATCAAGTAATTCAAGAGTTGCTGTCATTTTTTCTTTATTTTTTTGAGGATTTAAAGGATTTTCTAAGCAATATTCTTCAAGTAATTCAAAAATTAATTCCCTTTGAGAATTTATTTTAAACTCTTGGCTTTCTTCAGAATTAATTAAAATGTGTCTTTTTGGGCAATATTTTCCACTTGAAAAGTTTTGAATTCTTTTTTCCTATTATTTATCCTGACTGTTTCTAAGAATTTTTCCTAAAAAACATTCATAGCAACCGTTTTTCTTTGTTTGGGGATCCATAATCTTTTACTATTTAAAATAAAACTTATAGATTCAATTTCTTCTATGAATGGATGGTATAACTGACAAAAGTTATTTCCAATCATAAACACCTTTTTGATCAAGACAATATCCAATTAAGACCCAGGTATTGTCTAGAAAATAATCCAAGAGCTAGGCCCAGAATGTCAGCCCAACTTTTCAGACCACAAAATCCCAACCAAAGGTTGAGAACGATATCTTTTAAAGATATGGTTCAGTCCAGTCCTGAAATTGATTATCTTCCAAACAGATTCAAAAATATTGGGAAAATTCCAAAATTCCAAGAAAAGCCATTTTTTAGTGGAATTACTTTACAGGATATTCTTCAACATGAAGAAGAAGAAGCTAGAACAGTTGGAGACTCTGGTCCAGAAAAAACTTACTTTGGAACTATGGAAAAAAGGTTCGGACAGTTTATCTTTTGTGAATGAGCTAAACCAACAATGGTACAAATAGCTTTTCATTGTGGGTTAATCAAGATGATAATTATCAGTGAGTCAATGGAAGAAATTGCAATGATTGATGACAAATTATTAAAGACCTTAAAAGGATTTTAAGAAATTTGTTGTTAAAGATCAAGATCTACACATGGTGTTAAAAATCAACACTACAATTCCATTTTGGAATGAAGAAGGACTTTTGGTAAAAGGATATCACCATATTCAAATCAAAACTTTACAATAGATCACTTTGAATAGACCAATTATTGAAAAACCTGAATGTGTAAGCGAGCAAATCCTGAACGAATGGAGAAGTCTCTCTTATCAAAGGATCTTAACAGGGTCTAGAGTCTTCAACAATGAGTCAAAAATCAAGGTGAATTATGCATCAAATTTTATCTTGATTACCAGCAAAACAGGATCAGTGATCAAAATGGATGGAATAAAATTACTTTGTAATTTTGAAAAAAATATTGTACAATGAGTTTAATGTTCCTTCAGACTACAAATGACAATTGTGTAAGGCACTTAAACAAAGCCTTGGAAAATATCATGACTGCATGGTATAAAACTTTATCTCTGCTGACAGAAGGGACATAATCAAGTGAAAGCACAGCAGAAAGCAAGAGTCATGATGACCAACTAGAGGAATCTACTTTTTAAAAGAAGATGTGAAAAAAGAGAAAAGAATCTGCTTTTAAAAAGAAATCCAACAAACATGTCTAAATCCTTTTATCATTACTTTTGCTATTGCAAAAGAAAAATTGTGGATGATAGACAAATGGACGACAAAGATGAAAGTGAATATTTTCATCTAGCTATAAAAGGAAAGCAAGAAGAAGGAGAAGGAGGAGGAAAAAAAATAAGGGAAAGAAAAATTTTCTTTTATTTTAACACTTCCATGTATACAGTTCGAAGCTAAAAACCTCAAAGACATTGGATCCATACTGGATCTAGTACTTTGTATTTAAATAAAGTTTAAGAGAATTTTTGCTCTTAAACCTTTTTATCAATAAAACTTCATATTTTAGTCATGTCTTCATACTTCCACTTTATATGCTTAATCCATATACATATATGTAAGGATCAAGGGACACATGAGTACCACTAGGCAGGAGGCCATTGGGGAAACATGTCCAGGAGATCCACTATAGTGAGGACATGACAGCATATCAAACAAAATCGGATGAAGGCAAACCCAATCTTAACATACAGTAAGAAGGTTTAGTTCTGCAAAGATCTTAAATTTATTTAATACAAGTATGCCAGTTGGAATCCATTGTCTGCCTTTTCATACATTTATTTACACTTTCCATTCCGTACACCAAGCCCCGAAAATTGGTATCAAAGCCAATAAACATACAGAAAAATGAAATGGATAATAGATTATAATCGTACAGACCAGAAAGTTGATCCAGATACATATTGTATACATCTTATGAATAAATCTCATAATTTGATAAACGAAATACACGACACTGATAGTAGTGATAATTGCAAATCTATGATTGATGTCTCGTTTTGATTATCACAAACAAATTATGTTTATTACTAACAAATTGATTTCAAGTGTCTATAGTGATTATTGCATATGAATAAAATTGATGACACGAAATTCGAGGCCAAGTAATTTGCGTACAATGATCAACGTGGAAACAAAATCAATCAATCAAGGCTATGAAAAATGATACTGCAAAAACTCGCAAAAGGATACCTCAATGCGAATCGAGACAAAAGTCAAAGTACCGCCAAGCAGTGCAAGTCAAGATACTCAAAATAAATTACTTAAACTTTTCACAATCATATGTAAAGGTAAAACAATTCAATACTCGGTAATGAATCATGACGAGCTCAAAGTTTTTACAAATCACGACAAAAGTATTTTACTCGAAAAATATGTTTTCAAAGGTAAAAATAGAAACACGTATTTTAAATATGACAAGTACCTTGAAATATATTTTTAAACGTCAATCGAATACTTACATTTAATAAAAATAAAAAATGAGGACATCCGGAGCCAAAACGATACGGACGTCGGTATGACCTTTTTGGGTCAAACGGTCAAAATTTTAACCGTTCTGATTTTCTGACAAAAAAAGGCTCTTTGATTGTCCGGTATATACCGAATATCCGGTACCATGCGTCCGGTACGACAGAATTTTTGACTGTTTAAGTGTTATAAATACCTCACTCGTTTTTTTTT